>JAXIVJ010003071.1:0-5000 GCA_036785665.1 Chirona hameri
AGTTGGCGATGAACGAGCGAGCGCGAACATACAAAGTGGATAATTGATGCCCGAATAGCTATGCTAGTTTGGCGTGACTGCACACCGCCGTTTTTCCAATATTTACGAAAACTTCAGGTGGGGCGGATATCCGCACCCCACGTCGGTGCGCGCGTTAATACTTCACATGGTGCAAAAGGGAGTCAGTTACCGCAAATTATTTTGTATCAGACTACGTATTTATCAGTCAATCTACGCATGGGGTCTGTTCAATATGGGTCTGTCCGACGTTTTTTTCTCGATCATTTAGGCCCTTGCAAAATATAGAGGCCTAAATCCGCCGAGGAGATACCATTTTTTTTTGGGGGGGGGGGGGGGGGGGGGCTCGAGGGGGTCCCCTGGTGATGACCTGCCCCCCCTTTCCGAAGGTCTGGCTTCGCCCTGCTTATAACAGAAAGACTTTTCAAGGTCAAGTTTCGGCGAATTCGGACGCTTCAGCTTTGGGCGGGGCGCCAATCTCACAGCCAAACTGGATGAGAGCGGCCATCACGAATCTCTAGTACTGAGCACAGCTGGGACCAACGTTTTGGAGTCAGTTTCTTATAAAAAAATTGCCGATACCCCTACATTCGACGGTGCCTGCAGGAGCTAGTTTGAGCTTGAGCAATACACGATTGTTGATCGCCACCATTCATTAAAGGAAATAGTTCACCTTCGGAAAAATTCAGAACACGAATTTTATTATATTTTTAATACAGTTTCTTTTTTTCTTTTCAAAATGGTCCTACATCGCGCCAATTTAGGACAGAAAGGTCGTACTTATTAATGTTATGGTGTGCGTTATTGGTCTGCGCCATGCTCAGAACCAGTGCTGGGCACTCTCAGACGGTACGGTAATATCATATATGCGCCGCATTCCTTCGCCAACAGTCAAATATCTTCGGCTGGAGTCTTTTCAGCCAAGAAAAGTTGCAGATAAGGATTTCTCAACACGGGCTACAAAACTGCTATTTCAGTCAAAATCCCATGTTGAAGGTGAACTATTTCCTTTAAGTTACTTTTTAGAAATCCTCCGGAGGTGGCAATATCCTTTAATCAAAAAATGAAATTCGTTTGGTGGAGTCGGTTCGGTTTGTATTCGAAGCTAAATTGTCGCAGAATTCAATATCGCATTCAAAGGAACGTGGGACCAGGCATATTGGCTCTACAGAGGGCGTAAACTTAGTCTTCGTGTAAATCTGGAAAAATTGCACGCAAAAACGACGATTGTATTCGTTTTTTCTCGATGCCCCTTGCGCATTACAATTTCCACCGAATTAATCAAATGAGGACATTTCTAGATCAAGGTATAGTCCATGTAGCCTGGTTGAACATCTCCAGAGGGACATATATAAGCTGGTTATAAGGTATGATCAATGAATTCGGACACATGTTCTGCACATCATGTTGCAGAGGGAAGCTAACTTTGTGGAGCAATTGAAAAAAAGATCACGGAAGATCACGGACCTTTTCAGTTGACGATATCCGCAAGGCATTCCTTTTAGATATCCTATTTATAACGGTTGCGCATTTTTGCGCGAAAAACGATAATCCATAATTTTTTCAAACAATTAGACGGCGGCCTGTCATCTAGCGACAGTAAAGGAAACTACGCGAACGCATATATCAAGCTACAATATCACGGAAACGCGTAGGGATAGCAACTTGAAACTTCGGGTACCTTCAAAAAATACCTAGGACACATGTGGTAATATTTGGTGTCAATCCTAGGTCAGATCAGATCACAGTGGACGTGACGTCACAAAGCCAATTATAGGGCCAGGATTCCCCCATCCTCCATCATTATTTTTTCGGGAATTCCCATAAAATAATTTGTTTGAATATATTTAAAAAAGAATATATATATATGGAGAACCAAGTATGGACGATGCCAAAACCAAATGCAAAGCAATTACTTTATTTTTGACTGACTTTATGGCTCCCTAAGTATGAGTAAATCATGACGTCATTTAAGTGTGCGTTGTTTTGCTTTTACTGACCACGATACTGACAATAAATGCCACGACTGTATTTCTAAGACAAAACTGGTCTAAGAACATGAATTTTTTATTTATAATAATCAATATAAAATTTTGACCTAATCTGACCTGACCTTGACCTGAACTTCACCGAAGGGACATGACCACGGGGTCAGGTTGTGAAAAGGCGCTACTACTATCGAATTCTACGTGTAAAAATAACCCATAAAAACATGTGTCGCATGACTTCCGTGGACCTATTGCCAATAGTGACCTTTTGCGACCCGACCTTGACCTTGACATCGCCATTTAACATTGTCAGATCACAAAACCAGAGGTCATATTCGATCTCAGCATATACATTTTACCTCATAGTACCAAATTTGCAAGCTGGCCCCAGCCGTTGAATTAAGTCCGGTTTTTTCCTGGTCATAGTGCTGTGTGGTACGACTGCAAACTTTTTTGGAGATGGGGTCACGTGAACTGGCCTAGTGACCTGACCTGAGATGACTCGAGGTCAAGTATTTCACACAATGTGGGTAATTGATGCCCGAAAACCTGTGCAAAAAAACGGCAGCGCACAGCGCCGCCGTTTTCCGCTATCCTTGAGAAACCTTAACCCTATTCCTTGCGGGCGGCCAGAATTACGTTACCTGCGGGGGGGGGGGGGGGGGGGGCAGATTCTGTCCCCCCCCCCAGAGATCTCGAGAACCGCTCGATTGATTTCGATGGGGAAAGCGCCATTCGATGCGTCATGACAAGATCTCCCTTTTTGGACCCCGACATTTTTGTTTTGTTCAAAAATGGGGGGCCAGGGGCAACAAATCCGTTTTCTTTTTTTGGGGGGGGGGGGGGGGGGGGGGGGTTAAAGGTAATTGCAGCCATGTGGCTCGACCGATTTTCATGCCCCAAAACGTTGTTGCTTCAAATGTACTGGTCTTTAATATATCAAAGCACAAAAAAAATAAAAAATCATAGGCGTATTCAGGGAATGTAACATGGGGGATTTTCTGAAAAAAATATGTGCTGTTCGTGATTGTTTGGGACGTCATGAACGTCACATGTAGGCATTATATGCTGTAATTTGTTAAATTTGATATATTGCGCATAGCGGATCCAGGAAAAAAACATGGGGGCACCATGCGCGTAACGCTTTTTATCATCTTACTAATTTGAAGTTGGACCTAATTTGAGGGTGGGTATCGCCTCACATTTTTTTTATCGCTGAGCGCGCCTCTGCCCCAAAAATATGTACAATCCCAGTATCTATGATGCATATTGCATTGGAATTGTTTCTGACGCATTTATCGCACTGGAAACCACGACGGAAGTAATTGCCGCAAAACCGCATTCGTAACCCCCTCCCAAACAGGAGCTGGAACCACCTCTGTGGACCGATTTTTTTCAAAAATGTGAACAATATGCGCCATTCAATTTTGGGAAGAGTCACGAAGTTTCAGGACGCTAGGCCTAACGGTTTAGAAGCGGCAAGTGAAACCCTACCGGGGGGGGGGGGCAGAATCTGCCCCGCAGGGAATAGGGTTATGGTTGGGGGGGGGGGGGGGGCACGGCGCGAAATAAGTCAGTCAAAATAAGATATTGCTTTGAAATTGGTTTGGATGTCTTCCATATTTGTTTCTCTAATGTATATTCCGTTTTTTATATCTTCAATATTTTGATTTTGTGGAAATTTCCCGAAAAAAATAGTTTTTGTTTGTTTGGAGGGGGGGGGGGGGGGGATACAAAATCGCAAATCCGATTTTTTTTTTAATTTCTTTCTTTCTGACGATTTATATTGCCAATTTTCATAAAACCTCGATTTTCTACGGTTTTCAACATGTATCGTTTTCCCCCAACAAATTGCATGACATGACGTCATTAAAACTTCATTATCTCCCAAAGTACTACATCAATTTCATTGATTTTTTTAGAAGTCGTAGAATTGATGTAACAGAAAGTACTGAAGTTTTGCGTCAATATCTATCATAATTATCTTAGGCATACCAAATTTAAAGGGGTGCCCCCTTGCAAATACTTTGATATGGGTGCCCCTTGCAAATTCAAGGGGGGCACGGTTCCCCGGTACCCCCCCCCCGTTCGCCGCCTATGGACTATACCTAACTAAAACAAGTGTTTCTAATTTCTTCTAACATGACAAGCCCCATCAATCGTTTCAATTCCAATGTGTCAGTAATATACAATTGGACACGGACACCACGACGTCACGTGTGAGTTTGTCGCGTGTTTTCCCGCCTGAGCCGGGAAATATCGACCCCTCGGGCGAGATGGGATAAGATAGGGCCGGAGCACGCGGTCCGCCTTCCGCCGGTCTCACGTCACTAAACACACACACCCACACACACACACACACACACACACACACACACACACACACACACCACACACACACACACACACACACACACACACACACACACACACACACACCCACCCACACCCACACCCACACCCACACCACACCCACACCCACACCCACAACCCACACCCACAGGACACAGACACAGACACAGAAACAGACACAGACACAGACACAGACACAGACACAGACACAGACACAGACACAGACACAGGACACAGACACAGACACAGACACAGACACAGACACAGACACAGACACAGACACAGACACAGACACAGACACAGACACAGACACAGACACAGACACAGACAACAGACACAGACACCAGACACAGACACAGACACAGACACAGACACAGACACAGACACAGACACAGACACAGACACAGACACAGACACAGACACAGACACAGACACAGACACAGACACAGACACAGGACACAGACACAGACACAGACACAGACACAGACACAGACACAGACACAGACACAGACACAGACACAGACACAGACACAGACACAGGACACAGACACAGACACACACACACACACACACACACACACACACACACACACACACACACACAGACACACACACACACACACACACACACACACACACACT
>JAXIVJ010003071.1:12500-67500 GCA_036785665.1 Chirona hameri
GTTAGTGATTGTTGTACGTTTGTTCCCCCCCCCCCCCCGACCGGATTTCGCCAGCGACAGATTCTGTCGCCTGGCGGGAGGGAAGCGAAAGTCTCGTTCCATAATTTGCGTGTGGCTAACTTCACGATACAGGTAGAAAACAGTGCATTTTTTTCGACAGGCGCTGACCAGGGCGTTGTGCTGGCGGGATTGCAAATTGACGTTAGCCACGGTTGATTCATCTAAACGGGTAGTACACCGCTTATTTTCCAGCGAAAAGGCGGATCGCAAATTATTACTGGTTGGCGGAGGACTTATGTAACCGGGGGAAGTGACAAAACCGTTACATAAAACTCCGGTTCGAGGTTGGGTCAACACAGTTGTTTATGGGCTTTTGAGTGAAACTTCGCATGCTTTTGAGGACGCAGTGGCACCCCCAATGTTGAATTTTGCATCCCCAATGTTCCTTTTGCATCCCCAATGTTTGTTTGATAAGAAGGCCCTCTTACGAAAAAGAGGCCCCTACGTGAGGACAGGACCCCTCTGTCCTTGAACTAGTGCGGACCCATCTTTGTGATCGGGTTTGGGTCCGGGGCAAAACCGTAGCCATCATTTCACGAGGAAGCAGATTTTGCATGGCCACGTGGCGGCACGTGGCACGTGCCACGTGGCACCGACCGAGCGGAGACCGGCACCATCATCTGTCACTCGCCGGGCTCTATCGGTTACCCAAATTTGGTGTCGCTACATCAAAATTTCCCGAAATCCGAGGACCCCACGCGATAAAAGGTTTACCCCCCTGGGGGCTTTTGTTTACCCCTCTCGGGGTCGGCAACCCCACAGGATGTTCCGCACCCATATGGACTACCCACCCACCGAGTTTGGTCGCCCTGCGTCCACACGTGTGGGCGGCACGTGTGGGCAAATGGATTTTGCAATGTCCCACGTGGCGGCACTTGCCACGTGCCACGTGGCACCGATCGACCGGTGACCGGCACCAGCACCTGGGGGCCGAACTGGCGCATCGAACGGTGCCACGCGCGTGTTGCTGTGCCTCTTCGTCAGCGAGCTGTGGCCAAACGCCTCAGACAAACAAACAGACAGACATACAAAGTCACTACACAAATAGGCTGCTGCCCCAGTATAAACCTCCGGTATTGGACTTCGTCAAAACCTACGGTTTTGACTAGTGCGGACCCATTTCGGTGGATCGGGTTTGGGTCCGGGGCAAAACCGTAGCCATCATTTCACCCGAAATCCGAGGACCCCACGCGATAAAAGGTTTACCCCCCTGGGGGCTTTCGTTTGCCCCCCTCGGGGTCGGCAACCGCAAAGGATTTTCCGCACCCATGTGGAATACCCGCCCACCGAATTTGGTCGCCCTGCGTCCACACGTGTGGGCGGCACGTGTGGGCAAATGGATTTTGCAATGTCCCACGTGGCGGCACTTGCCACGTGCCACGTGGCACCGATCGACCGGTGACCGGCACCGGCACCTGGGGGCCGAACTGGCGCATCGGACGGTGCCACGCGCGTGTTGCTGTGCCTCTTCGTCAGCGAGCTGTGGCCAAACGCCTCAGACAGACATACAGACAAACATACAAAGTCACTACACCAATAGGCTGCCCCAGTATAAACCTCCGGTATTTGACTTTGTCAAAACCTACGGTTTTGACTAGTGCGGACCCATTTCGGTGGATCGGGTTTGGGTCCGGGGCAAAACCGTAGCCATCATTTCACGAGGAAGCAGATTTTGCATGGCCACGTGGCGGCACGTGGCACGTGCCACGTGGCACCGACCGGCACCATCAACTGTCACTCGCCGAGCTCTATCGGTGTACCAAATTTGGTGTCGCTACATCAAAATTTCCCGAAATCCGAGGACCCCACGCGATAAAAGGTTTACCCCCTGGGGGCTTTCGTTTGCCCCCCTCGGGGTCGGCAACCGCAAAGGATTTTCCGCACCCATGTGGACTACCCGCCCACCGAATTTGGTCGCCCTGCGTCCACACGTGTGGGCGGCACGTGTGGGCAAATGGATTTTGCAATGTCCCACGGTGCGGCACGTACCACGTGCCACGTGGCACCAATCGACCGGCCACCGGCACCGGCACATGAGGGCCGAACTGGCGCATCGGACGGTGCCACGCGCGTGTTGCTGTGCCTCTTCGTCAGCGAGCTGTAGCCAAACACCTCAGACAGACAAACAAACAAACAGACAGACATACAAAGTCACTACACCAATAGGCTGCCCCAGTATAAACCTCTGGTATTTGACCTTCGTCAAAACCTACGGTTTTGACTAGTGCGGACCCATTTCGGTGGATCGGGTTTGGGTCCGGGGCAAAACCGTAGCCATATACTACGGTTTTGATAAGCCCACGTGGCGGCACGTGGCACGTGCCACGTGGCACCGATCGAGCGGCGACCGGCACCATCATCTGTCACTCGCCGAGCTCTATCGGTGTACCAAATTTGGTGTCGCTACATCAAAATTTCCCGAAATCCGAGGACCCCCACGCGATAAAAGGTTTACCCCCTGGGGGCTTTCGTTTGCCCCCCTCGGGGTCGGCAACCGCAAAGGATTTTCCGCACCCATGTGGACTACCCGCCCACCGAATTTGGTCGCCCTGCGTCCACACGTGTGGGCGGCACGTGTGGGCAAATGGATTTTGCAATGTCCCACGGGGCGGCACGTACCACGTGCCACGTGGCACCAATCGACCGGCCACCGGCACCGGCACCTGGGGGCCGAACTGGCGCATCGGACGGTGCCACGCGCGTGCTGCTGTGCCTTTTCATCAGCGAGCTGTGGCCAAACGCCTCAGACAGACAAACAGACAAACATACAGACAGACAAAGTCACTACACCAATAGGCTGCCCCGGTATAAACCTCTGGTATTTGACTTCGTCAAAACCTACGGTTTTGACTAGTGCGGACCCATTTCGGTGGATCGGGTTTGGGTCCGGGGAAAAACCGTAGCCATCATTTCACGAGGAAGCAGATTTTGCATGGCCACGTGGCGGCACGTGGCACGTGCCACGTGGCACCGACCGGCACCATCAACTGTCACTCGCCGAGCTCTATCGGTGTACCAAATTTGGTGTCGCTACATCAAAATTTCCCGAAATCCGAGGACACCCACGCGATAAAAGGTTTACCCCCTGGGGGCTTTTGTTTACCCCTCTCGGGGTCACGAGTGACGAAGTCCAATACCGGAGGTTTATACTGGGGGAGCCTATTGGTGTAGTGACTTTGTATGTCTGTATGTTTGTCTGAGGCGTTTGGCCACAGCTCGCTGACGAAAAGGCACAGCAACACGCGCGTGGCACCGTCCGATGCGCCAGTTCGGCCCCCAGTTGCCGGTGCCGATCGCCGGTCGATTGGTGCCACGTGGCATGTGGCACGTGCCGCCACGTGGGGCACTGCAAGATCCATTTGCCAACACGTGCCGCCCATACCGGTTCACGCAGGACGACTAAATTCGGTGGGCGGGTAGTCCACATGGGTGCAGAAGATCCTTTGGGGTTGCCGACCCTGAGGGGCGTAAACAAAAGCCCCCAGGGGGGTAAACCTTTTATCGCGTGGGGTCCTCGGATTTCGGGAAATTTTGATGTAGCGACACCAAATTTGGTACACCGATAGAGGCCGACGAGTGGCAGATGATGGTGCCGGTCTCCGCTCGATCGGTGCCACGTGGCACGTGCCACGTGCCGCCACGTGGGCATGGCAAAATCTGCTTGCCCAGCCCCATACCAGTGGACACAGGACGACCAAAACTCGGTGGGCGGGTAGTCCACATGGGTGCCGACAAACAATATTGGCTGATTTTCTCGAGGGGGGCACGTTGCCCCCTAGGGGCGGTAGCCTGATATCGCAGGGTCCTCTGATTGCCGGATTTTTTTGCGCTAACCGCACCAAATTTGGTACACCGATAGAGCTCGACGAGTGAAAGATGATGGTGCCGGTCGCCGCTCGATCGGTGCCACGTGGCCATGGCAAAATCTGCTTGCCCAGCCCATACCAGTGGACACAGGGCGACCAAACTCGGTGGGCGGGTAGTCCACATGGGTGCAGAAAAACAGTATTGGCTGATTTTCTCGAGGGGGCACGTTGCCCCCCCCCCCTAGGGGGGTTAACCTGATATCCCAGGGGTCCTCTGATTGCCGGATTTTTTTTTGCGCTAGCCGCACCAAATTTGGTACACCGATAGAGCTCGACGAGTGAAAGATGATGGTGCCGGTCGCCGCTCGATCGGTACTACGTGGCACGTGCCACGTGCCGCCACGTGGCCACTGCAAAATCTGCTTGCCCAGCCCATACCAGTGGTCGCAGGGCGACCAAACTCGGTGGGCGGGTAGTCCACATGAGTGGCGAAAAACGATACGGGCTTATTTTCTCGAGGGGGGCACGCTGTCCCCCCTAGGGGGTTAGCCTGATATCGCAGGGGTCCTCTGATTGCGAGATTTTATTTTGCGCTAGCCGCACCAAATTTGGTGCAACCGATAGAGCTCAGCGAGTGACATATGATGGTGCCGGTCGCCGCTCGATCGGTGCTACGTGGCACGTGCCACGTGCCGCCACGTGGCCACTGCAAAATCTGCTTACCCAGCCGTGCCGCCCATACCAGTGGACTCAGCGCGACCAAAATCGGTGGGCGAGTAGTCCTCATGGGTGCGGGGTGACCTTAGAGGGTGGCAAAGGTAGCACCCCCCAAAGCACGTGCGGCAGGCACGTGCAATGTTTTTAGCGGGTTCCTCAATTCGGTCGGCCACTACTCGGGAGTTATGAGAGCTAGACGCACACAAATTTGGTATTTCTGTTTAGCTCGTGGTTAGGGCTATCTGCTGCTATTCTTTATTTGTCGCTGGAGTCCCGGGTTCGAATCGCATCGAGGGCATTTGCTTTTTTATGCTTTTCTTGTCCAATTATGTTTGACGGCGCTCTTCGTTCCAACAAATGGCTACGGTTTTGCCCCGGACCCAAACCCGATCCACCGAAATGGGTCCGCACTAGTGCGGACCCATTTCGGTGGATCGGGTTTGGGTCCGGGGCAAAACCGCAGCCATTTGTTGGAACGTCACGAGGAGCGCCGACAAACATAATTGGACAAGAAAGGCATAGGAAAAGCAAGTGCCCTCGATGGGATTCGAACCCGGGACTCCAGCGCCAAATATGGCATTACAGCAGATAGCCCTGACCACGCTCTACACAAAAGCACCAAATTTGGAGCGGATAGCTGTCATAACTCACGAGTAGTGGCCGACCGAAGTGAGAAACCCGCTAAAAAAAAGTTGCACGTGCCTGCCGCACGTGTTTTGGGGGCGCCACCGTCGCCACTCACCAAGGTCACCCCTCAGCCATAAGGAATACTCGCTCACCGATTTTGGTCGCGTTGAGTCCACTGCCATGGGCGGCACGGCTGGGTAAGCAGACTTTGCAGTGGCCACGTGGCGGCACGTGGCACGTGCCACGTAGCACCGATCGAGCGGCGACCGACACCATCATCTGTCACTCGCCGAGCTCTATCGGCGCACCAAATTTGGTGCGGCTAGCAAGAAGAAAAAATCCCACAATCAGAGGACCCCCACGCTATCAGGTTAACCCCCTACGGGGGGAAACATGCCCCCCTCGAGAAAATCAGCCAGTATGGTTTTTCGGCACCCATGTGGACTACCCGCCCACCGAGTTTGGTCGCCCTGCGACCAATGGTATGGGGTGGGCAAGCAGATTTTGCCATGTCCACGTGGCGGCACGTGGCACGTGCCACGTGGCACCGATCGAGCGGCGACCGGCACCATCATCTGTCACTCGTCGAGCTCTATCGGTGTACCAAATTTGGTGCGGCTAGCGCAAAATTAAATCTCGCAATCAGAGGACCCCTGGGATATCATATTAACCCCCCTTAGGGGGGCAACGTGCCCCCTCGAGAAAATCAGCCAATACTGTTTTTCGGCACCCATGTGGACTACCCGCCCACCGAGTTTGGTCGCCCTGCGACCACTGGTATGGGCTGGGCAAGCATATTTTGCCATGACCACGTGGCGGCACGTGGCACGTGCCACGTGGCACCGACCGGCACCATCAACTGTCACTCGCCGAGCTCTATCGGTGTACCAAATTTGGTGTCGCTACATCAAAATTTCCCGAAATCCGAGGACCCCCACGCGATAAAAGGTTTACCCCCTGGGGGCTTTTGTTTACCCCTCTCGGGGTCGGCAACCCCACAGGATGTTCCGCACCCATATGGACTACCCACCCACCGAGTTTGGTCGCCCTGCGTCCACACGTGTGGGCGGCACGTGTGGGCAAATGGATTTTGCAATGTCCCACGTGGCGGCACGTATCACGTGCCACGTGGCACCGATCGACCGGTGACCGGCACCGGCACCTGGGGGCCGAACTGGCGCATCGAACGGTGCCACGCGCGTGTTGCTGTGCCTCTTCGTCAGCGAGCTGTGGCCAAACGCCTCAGACAAACAAACAAACAGACAGACATACAAATCACTACACAAATAGGCTGCTACCCCAGTATAAACCTCTGGTATTTGACTTCGTCAAAACCTACGGTTTTGAAGAGGCCCCTCTGCGCTTAAAGGAGGTAAATGAGGCCCCTGTGATTGAAGGATGCCCCTCTGTGCTTAAAGGAGGCCCCCTGTGCTTGAAGGAAGCCCCCTGTACTTGAAGGAGGCCCCCTGTGCTTGAAGGAGGCCCATCTGTGCTTGCAGAAGGCGCCTCTGTGCTTAAAGGAGGCCCCCTGTGCTTAAATGAGGCTCCTGTGATTGAAGGAGGCCCCTCTGTGCTTAAAGGAGGCCCCCTGTGCTTGACGGAGGCCCCTCTGTGCTTGAAGGAGGCCCCTCTGTGCTTGAAGGAAGCCCCTCTGCGCATTAAAGGAGCCCCCCCCCCCCTGTGCTTGCAGGAGGCGCCATCTGTGCTTAAACGAGCCCCCGTGCTTGAAGGAGGCCCCTCTGTGCTTGAAGGAGGCCCCTTTGCGTTTAAAGAAGGCCCCTGTGCTTAAAAGAGACCCCTCTGTGCTTAAAAGAGACCCCTCTGTGCTTAAAGGAGGCCCCCGTGCTTGAAGGAGGTCTCTCTGTGCTTAAAGGGAAATAATGACATTTTTCCACTAAAATGGAGTTAGCACTTGAAATCGCCAGACGAGATCAAAATATATTGTAAATTCATCACATTTTGCATGAAAACTTTCCTACAGAAAGATATTTCAAGTTAAAGTTGATAAGCGTTCCACACTTTTAACGACCGGTACTTGCACTATTTCTGACCTTTTGTCAAGTACTTTTGGTCCTCATCAAACTGCGGGCTTTTCCCGTATTATTTTTTTACGCAATGGAGTGGAAAATATATTGTGCGTTCTGCTTGTTGTGATTATATGCCCGGCGATCTTCTAAAACTAACAGCGATTGGAAAAAGTGGCAATAAAATCGGAAGCTCATCGATGCACATCAACGCGGCATTACGGTTGCGACCCTCAATTTTTGCAATTCGATTCATTTGTTTTCAACATTAGGAGTTGTGTATAGTTTGTCTGTGGCTGTATATAACACTATGCTTTATTTTATCATGAAAAATAATAATTTTTCCCAAAAAAACTAACGAACAATAACACAAAACTGGCAATTAAATCAGAAGCTCATCGATGCACATCGACGGCGACCTATTTAGCGTCGGCGATTTGTTTACAAAGTCATTGTCATGCTTCTCGGCGCACTTAACCATCTCGGCGCACTTGGCGAGTTGTTCCTGATTAGTATACCCAAGTCCCGTAGCAGGCTTTGTTAATGACGTCATTGGTGCCATTCTTGTGTAGCATTGCAAAATATATCTGATTTCGAGTTGAAAGCTAATTAAAGACTTATTCAAATGATTGTTTTTAAGTTTGAATTTTCTTGTTAATCATTATTAAAGGTATTTTATCACTGTATTTCATAGTAGTTGACACTTCAGAAACTTGTGACGTAATAATATTGTATCCAATATGCATTTCCCTCACCTTTTGCCATTGTGACGCAGTGCCGAGTGCTTTGCGAATACTAGCTTGCCTGGGGTTCAATTCATTCCGCTCTTATTTTATTCGAGTTGGTATAGTTTGCATGTTGTTGTTATTCATGACTTATACTGATAGTCAGTCATGCATCACGGATGCTTCACGGATTGCTTCACGGATCAGAGCGCTGCTCGAACGCACGCTAGTAGCGCTTTCGTTCTCCATGGCAACCAGGCGTGAGCCAATGAAAAGCCAGAACGTATTCCCTTTCTGGCTTTTGATTGGCTGACGCCTGGTTGCCATGGAGAACGAAAGCGCTACTAGCGGGTGTCCCGAGCAGCGCTCAGTTTGATCGGAAATGTCACAGAGGCTCCACAAATGCCGCACTCGATGTTAACAATGGTAGAGAAGGACGAATTTGTCAATGACCTTCATGATGTACACAAGGTACTTGTTTTGTATTTCTTCCAAACTTACAACTTTGAATTTGGGAATAATTTTATTTAATTCTTAAATTTAAATAAAATAATTTTACAAATATAACGGGAGCCTAAGAAATTGTTGCTAACCAAATCAAAAGGTCATTATTTCCCTTTAAAGGGATTATACGGGTTTCCGTCCTGAAAGGAAACGCACTCTTTTGCCGTTGTATTGAGCTTTAAACACGTTTAAGACATGTAACAGGGACCTCAATGCTCATTTAGTCCATTATTTCAGCAATTATCAGCGTTAAAACTTTGGCGTTTTCCAGACTTGTATCAGATGAGTACTTGATCGGCATTACTGTCCACCACTTTGGTGGTGGCGTATGAATTTTGGCATGCAAATTCATGAACAATATCGAATTTTATGGGAAAACTGGGTAGCTGCTGCTGTCGTTGGAACAAAGCAAGTTTATTTTTTCAAATATTGCTTATTTTACCGGAAATATGTCATAAGTGAGGTGTTTTATTAGCATGAAAGAGATGAATGGCTCTGCCTCAGCCGGTCCTGCAGAAAGTACGCGGTGACATCACCGCGCACTTTGAAATGTTTTTACGTGCAGAAGAGGTAATTTCCAGAACAAAATGTGGCTACCGTGGGACTTGGGACTACCGCCTTTATAAGTACGTTTTACTATGTAGCTCAATTATTCTGGGAAAACACCGTATAATCCCTTTAACACGCGCCCTGGGGAGGGGGCGAAATCTGCCTACCCCTCCGGTTTTTCGAAGATAGCGCAAAAACAGCAGCGCGCAGCGCCGCCGTTTTTTGCACACCTGTTCAGAAATGAACTTCCCACATTTTGTAAAATTCTTGGCCTCGGATCATCTCAGGTCAGGTCACCAGATCAGGTCACGTGATAACCTCAACTCCAAAACATTTGCAGTAGTACCACAGCCACAGTTTTACGCCGATCAGTTTTAATCTTGCAGGACTTCATAAGGTCATAGATACCAACAATTTGTTTATCTCAGACTTATAATATCGCTGACCTAAGGTCAGGTCAATTTCGTGACCGCCAACACTGTTTTGTGAATAACTATCGACATAATGAATACAGAGAAGATAAAATGGTACCAATGTGTTTGTCTCGTCGAGACACGTCTCCCAGTATGCAACATGACCAACTTGGGTCACCACTTGACCTTGACCTGAGGTCAAATTTATCAGTTGACCTAACCCGGTCACCATGAATATGATTCGAAGCGCCTTGAGGAGACAAACGCAATGGTGTAAACACTATTGCTTTATCTTTATTCGGTAAAAAATATTTGCGGAAACAGTTTTGCAAAATAATCACCTTTTTGACATTTGATGACCTGGAGCCTAAGCTATTGACCTGAGCTCAAATCTGAGGACTCCTATGTCGATTGCATTTTTCAAGGGCTTTCGATTACTTGTTTCCGTTTGCTGCCAACTATAATAGTTCCCGAGATATTTGGGGGTGTTCGAAGCGAAATCTTGAAAACTTGAAAATCTGACCCTTTTTGACCTCTGGTAACCTCAATATTGACCTGAGAAAACAAAAATGAACTAAATACTTTCGAAAGAGCTTGTCTCGAGCTATCTAACGTCGTTTTCCGCTTGTCGATACGTTGCGTGGTTTTCGAGATCATGGGGGGGGGGGGGGGGGGGCGAAATCCGCCCCCCTCAATTGAGGGTATGTAATTATCAGAGGCCCTCCAGGGCGCGTTAACCCTATGCAGGGGGCAGATTCTGCCCACCCCTCAGGGTTTTCGCAGATATCTCCCGAACGGCTAGGAGCAGACCCATGCAATTTTGGGACTTTTCCAATAATTGAATTCCGCATATGGAGTTAAAATTTGTAGTTCCTTACCTGAACAGAGGCGGTTCCAGGGCCCAGTTTTGGGATGATTTTTGTCTGTGACATTTAGCGATAATACGGAGATGTGATCTTTACGGCTTCTTCCTAACTGCCTGAAGTATAAAGGAGTTACATAGGTTTACGGTGATTGAAACAAGTGCAAATTAGTTGATTTTAGTGCACTATAATAAATATTGCACGGCAGAGGCGGTTGCAGGGACTCAGGGAGCGTTTGTCTCGTCAAGGCGCTTCGAATCATATTCATGGTGACCGGGTTAGGTCAACTGATAAATTTACGCCATTGCGTTTGTCTCGTCAAGGCGCTTCGAATCATATTCATGGTGACCGGGTTAGGTCAACTGATAAATTTGACCTCAGGTCAAGGTCAAGTGGTGACCCAAGTTGGAAAAGGGGAGGCTTACAGGAAGTTATTTTCATATATTTTGCCTCCCTTTTTCGCTAACCTGGCACCGCCTATGGATGCAAATATGCTTTATAACTGTTGTGTCCGATGTCACAATAGCGCACTATTTCATTTATCGAAAAAGAAGTACAAAAAGACGGTTTTACAAGGCATTGATTTTACCCTCAAATTTAGTGACCTGAAAACGCCTATGATTTTTGCATTTTCAAAAGTCACCATCATATATCAATCCCCAATTAAATCTCTATCGATTCACATTAGTTGCGTTGAAATCGGTTGATAAACATGACAGCTGTGCTGGATCACAAATACCTCTAATATTTGTCGCTTTTGCCCCCTGTTGCCCTCCTATAAAAAAATACGGATTTGTTATTTGTTGTCAATGTAGATCGTGTTGAGGGGAATCAAACACCGTTTGATTTGTGAAAATCGGACGGGTAGATCTCGAGATCTCCGTGGGGGGCGGAATCCGCACCCCCCTGTCACTAATAGGGGTAGCCAGGAGCCTGTCACTAATAGGGTTAACGGAGGCCCCCTGTGCTTAAAAGAGGCCCCTCTGGGCGGGCTCTGTGTTTTAAAAAAAAACCTCCTGTGCTTAAACGAGGACATGTGTGCTTAAAGGGAATAGGTCACCTTGAAAGTTGTCTTGAAATTCAACCATACCATCTTGAGCTCAAAACTACGAATATGATTTTGTTTTGGACAACTGATGGATATATGTGGAGAAAGAAGTAGGTTTCTCTTTCTATTTCACGAGAAATCGTACGATAGCAGCTGGCGTTCTGGCTCCGCCCCGCTCCGCCTGACGCCAAGTACAGTTGCTGACAAGGGGCCGCCGCGCCGCTCGGGCGGCTGAGCGGATATTAACGAGGCGTCGTGATCAGACTACGTGCCAAAGAAAGTACCTGCCTCCGGCGGCGAGCGTTCATGTTCCGATCGTGGCCCGAAACAGCGGACATGAAACCGGGCCCACTAGTCCTGTGTCGAAATTACTTAACGTAGGGAGGTAATTCTTTCACCACAACCCATTTTTAGATCTGCTCTACACATCTGCTATATCAGTCCAAAACCCCATGTTAAAGGTGAACCCTCCTGTGTTAATGTAGTGTCTTTAAGCTCCTTTAAGCTCCCTTTAAAGGAGCTTAAAGGAGGTCCGTCAGAACACAAAGGAGGTGCTTACGGGAGGCCATTCTGTGCTTAACCCGCGCCCCGGTGGGCCTCTGAGACAACTTCGCCCTGATGGTAGGCGGGGGGGGGGGGGGGGGGGGGGAGGGGGGAGGGGGGTCAAAATGACACCCACCCTCTAACTCGAAAACTAAAAGGGCTAGAAAGACGCGGGAAAAGCGTTTTAAAGCTCTTGACAAGGAAATTCAAGGTTACTTCATGTATTATTTGGCTCAGGTCAATATTGAGGTCACCAGAGGTCATCGAAGGTCAGATTTGTCAGTTTTAGGACTTCGCTTGGAACACCCCCAAATATATCGGTAATATATATCGGTAAATATATCGGTATAAGCAATCGAAAGCTCTTGAAAAATACAATCCAGTTTGTGTCCTCAAATTTTAGCTCAGGACAATATTTTAGGCTCCAGAGGTCACCAAATGTCACGAGGGCATTTGTCCCCAAAACCAATCGTGAATAACTTTGTATCGGTTAAACATAGATCAATAATTTTAACACCATTGTGTTTTTCTCGTCAAGGCACTTCAAATCATATCAATTGTGATCTGGTTAGGTCAGCTTCAAAAGTTAACCTCAGGTCAAGGTCATTTGATGACCCAGGTAAGTTTACAAGGCGACAGCTGTAATCCTATGGTTTCTGATCTCAGGGCTCATTCAGTCCCTACTCACTCTTGTACGGCCTTGATTTAGTCCATTTGGTCTAGTTATCTCGGCTGACCTAACCCGCGCCCCGCTGGGGTCTCCAGCCGAACGCGCCCCGCTGGGGTCTCCAGCCGAACGCGCCCCGCTGGGGTGGGGCAGATTCTGCCCCCTCGTTATCTTCCGAACCAATAACTGCAGCGAGACGCGCAAGGCGGCAATCGAAAGACCTCAATGAGACGCATCTAAAGCATACGCGAAGTCGACAAAATAAGGTCTTATGTCAGGTCACAGTCAGGTCAAAATTGAGATATTGTAGTTTTTGGGCCATACTTTCCATCTAAAGCCTTAGATTGAGACTATTATCGCACACAATGCCCTCAAATGTATAATGCATCTCCCGCATTAAAGGGAATAGTACACCTTGGGAAAAGTACGTGGAATGGTGGAAAAGAGTGTCCTGATTACGGTTCTGGCATTCGTTTTTGCGAGAAAAAAAGTACCAATTTGTCATAATTGGAAAAATATTGATATTAATACCTATGACGTCACAATAATCTTGCGTCAACAAAACGAGTTGTGATGTCATACCGTCAAAGCCTATCCTTGAATCAGAATATGTAAGCAACACTAACAACCTCATTCGCTGGGTCGCGACTCGCGAGTATATTGGTCGCGATTGAAAATGTGTGAATGTTTACACTATGGCCTTGTATGAGTAGAGTTTTGGAGTGGCGTTGCGTGAACACATACCCATAATCACTTTGTCAATAACTCCCGACATAATGAAGATAGAGGAGTGAAACAGACATCAATGTGTTTGTCTCGTCGAGACACGTCTTCCCATATGCAACATGCCCTATTTGGGTCACCACTTGACCTTGACCTGAGGTCAAATTTTTAAGTTAACTTAACAAGGTCACCAGGTACATCATTCAAAGAAGCGCCTTGAAAAGATAAACACAATGGCGTAAACAGTTTTCCGTTATCTTTATTACATAAAAAGTTAATAGCGAAAAACGATTTTGCAACAAAACGTCATTTTCTCCTTTTTTGACCTTTGGAGCCTCAAATATTGACCTGAGATCAAATTTGAAACCACTTTAGCGGTTGCAAATTTCACTGGCTGGCGTTTGCTTTTTTCGGTTTGTTTCTAACTAGCATAGTTTCTGAGATACATGGGAATTTCTGGAGCGATATCCTAAAACAGGAAAAACTGGAAAATTTGACATTTGATGACCTCTGGTGACCTCAATTTTGACCTGACCTAAAACAATACTAAATATTTTCGATAGAACATGTATCAAACTATCAAATGCCGTTTTCTACGTAGCGTAGTTTTCGAGATCTCAGGGGGGCGGAAACCAACCAACCCTGCAGTTCGTGTTCGGCGCAAAGCCCCTGCAGTCCGCGGGTTAAAGGGACATTGCCACCTTTCTGAAAGTTGTCAAATATACGCCGGTTGTACCCGAAAATATGAAGTAAGTGCTGCTGAAAACGATGGTGATATTTTTTTTCTCTCGAAAACTTCACTCAATTTATAATAATTACATTTTTAAAATTTGGGTTGATGACGTCATTATTGAGCTAAACAGAGCTATAGATAAATCCTTTACGCTGCCAAAGTTTGGCACAATTTTTGTCAGACAATTCTGGCGATTCAAATACAAGCAGGTACCAGGTAAGCTGTGTCGCACTCACTTGACCACCGAAGTCTTGGTACTGAAAGCTCCACATACCACACATCGAATTATTGGCATCGTTTGAAAATTGCATTAGAGTTTCACTTTATAGAAGTCTAGTTATCCTGATATAACCCACGGTAAATATAATACACCCAGCGATCGAGAAACGAAACGCGTAAATATCTCCAAGGTTTACCTTAAAACAAGTCGACTATCATCACCATTGGTTAAAGAGAGACGTCATCGGCTTTAAACCCCTATTCAAATACACGTGGGGTTTATTTGTTACAATTGTCAAGACCAAGCTCGAATTTCTTTTCGAATAGACCTATGTGGTTGTTTTAACTGCTACCCTACTTAATTTCAAAGCAAATCCAACAACATGGCTATCTCAACTCAAAACTAATGTTAAGGTGGGAATGTCCCTTTAAGATAAAAGTGGTGGACAGCAGTGCCGATCAAGTACTCGTTATCTGATACTAGTCTCGAAAAACGCCCAAGTTTTAACGCTGATAATTTCTGAAATAATGGAGTAAATGAGCATTGAAGTCCCTGTTATATGTCTTAAACGTGTTTAAAGCTCATACAACTGCAAAAGAGTGCATTTACTTTCAGGACGGAAACCGTATAATCCCTTCAAAACTGTAACACCAGGCAGAATGTACCCCTAATGTATCGCAGTTACAGGTGCATGTGCTTCTATTGCGGAGAATATTGCAGCTACCGGTACACGAGCCACCCATCAAAAGGTGTGCCGTTTCAAGACGAGTGTGGACATTATTTTCAATTGGAAATCCAATGAAAATTGGCAAAGTTATAGCCAATAATATGTTGAGCTAAGCGGCACTTCAACGTAAACAATAAACAAACTTTGTCAAAATTGAATCAATATATTGCACGAACACCGACCAGCCACCAATCAACAAATGCGTCTTATCACCAAGCATCTATTGGTAATGTTCAATTGCAAATCGGTTCACAATTGACAGAGGTAATTACTTAAAACTGTAACCACAGGCAGAATGTACCCCTAATGTATCGCAGTTACAGGTGCATGTACTTCTATTGAGGAGAATATTACAGCTACCGGTACGAGCCACCCTTCAAAAGGTGTGCCTTTTCAAGACGAGTTTCGGTATTATTTTCAATTGAAAATCCAATAAAAAATTGACAAAGTTATGGCCAATAATATTTATAGCACATGAACACATGATGCGTTTCGGTGGCGGCCGGTCCAAATAGCGAAAAGGTTGTTCTATTACCCTGGTGGCGAAAACGAAGTGCGGTAGGAATACTAACGACGTATGCGTAACGTCACAAGATTTGTCCCTTTCTAATATGACCAAATATACCAAACGGTTTTTGCGTTGAAACTCAGCAACTAGGTCGTTTTGGAAGGAAAATTTTCAGATTTGGAGATTTCTCAGTACTCCCGACAATCTGGCCATCTCAGTTAAAAACTAAAGTTAAAGGTGTACTATTCCCTTTAAGCAAAGGTGAAATTGTAAGCGAAGGTCAAGGTCAAGATCAGGTCACAAAAGGTCACTGTCGGCAAGAGGTCTACGAAAGTCATGCAACGCATGTTGTATGGACTATTTTACACGTATAATTCGATAGTAGCAGCAATTTTCATAACCTGACACCATATAAGGTCAATGTCAGGTCATATAAGGTCAAAATTTGAAATGGATTAATATAAAAAAAATCATTTTTCTAGACCGGTATTGTCTCAGCAATTTTTTCGCTTCAGTTTTCGCTTTCAAATTCGCAGCAATTTTCAGAAAATGACGTCATGAGTTACTTATACTTAGGGAGCCATAAGTCGGTCAAAATTAAAGTTATTGCTTTGAAATTTGGCTTGGGTATCGTCCATATTTGGTTCTCTCATATATATTCCGTTTTTTTATAAATAATAAATATCTTTTTTTATAAAAAATCTGAAGAATTTGAAAAAAACTAATTATTTGTATTTGTTAGGGGTCAAAAACAAACATTGCGCAATTCCAAGATAGCCATTTTTAAGAGAATGTCATTTCTATTCTTTTGGCATTTATCATTTGCAATTTTCTTTAAAACTCAATTTTCTACGATTTTTCAAACATTTATCGTTTTACTTTTTTCTCACCAAAAATGGCATGGCGACGTTATTAAAACGTAATTATCTCTCAAAGCACTGCGTCAATTTCATTACAATTTTGTGAGAAGACGTAGAATTGATGCAGCATAAGGTACTGTAAGTTTCAAGTCGATATCGTAAGAGTATTCAAGTTATGGTGAAAATCCGGGAGGGGAGGCAGATTTTGCCCCTTCCTCAGCCGGGCGCGGGCTAAGAGGCAAACCGTTCTTGAGCAGTGCCATAGACTAGGAAATATTGTTAAATAAACAAAAAAACGTTTGGTTTGATTTTTTTTATTTATTATCAAAACTTAAATATTGTGAGAACAAATATATGAATCAATACATGCCGCGCAATGAATTATACATTCATTTTTTATTAACCAAAACATCCACTAGGAGCTCAGTAGGTACCTTGTCAGCTGAACATTTATAATGGCCATACTAGTTAATACATTTAATTTTGATGTGGCTGTAAATTTTTGATTCGTCGTAATTGGAATTATTTGCATTATTGTTGAATTGTTGGACGTCAATTCAGGCCTTACAGTTTGATGTGTAATTTGGAAGTTAAATGATATTCAGATAGCTACTGCAGTGCGCTGCAAAAATTATGGTATCACAGTGCTATAAATATAAAACTCATTGTACCTATCGCACACCAACCTACACATGCGCTGATAATGAAAGTGAAAATAAAATTAAACGGCGCCCTTAACCCGGTAGTCACTGGGGTTCTGTAACACGACTCACTGGGGGGGGGGGGGGGGGGGGGGGCATTTATTAGCCCCCCTGGTATCTTCCGAACCAATGATCGCAGCGGGTCGCACAAGGCGGAATTTGAAAGCTCTCAATGAGATAAACCTAACGCACACTTACAAATTTCAAATTAAGGTCACCTGTCAGGTCACGGTCAAGTCAAACGTCAAAATCGAGGTATTTGAGTTTATGTACAATACTTGCCATTCATGGTCTTCGATTGCGCCTATAATCACCCAAAGTGTTGTCAAGGGTATGGTACATATCCCACATGAGCTAAAGTGAGATTGTTGGAAATGATCAAGGTCAAGGTCAGGTCATAAAAGGTCACTACACACAAAATATCTACGAAACTCATGCAGTACATGTTTTATGGATGCTTTTACGCGTATAATTCGATAGTGATAGTCATTTTTGCCACCTGACCTCATTTACGTGAAGTTAGTGTCAAGTTCAGGTCAAGTCAGGTCACTGAAGGTCAAAATTTGAAATTGCTAAATCGAAATGACAAAAGCATGTTTCTAATCAGTTTTATCTAAACAAAATACAGTGCTGGCATTTATTTGTCTGTATCTGGTCAATAAAAGCCAAAAAACGCAATTTCAAAATATGACGTCATAATTTACCCATACTTTATGCCATGTCAGTAAAAAAAAAGATGATATAATTTTGAAATTTGGTATGTTAGTTTCTCATATCTAACATATATTCCGTTTTTTTAATATCTTTGAAAAATGTGATTTTGTGGGCATGTTTCCCCCCCAAAAAAATATTTGCAATTTTTTGGGTCAAAAACCAAAATTTTCAAAATTTCGAGATAGCTGGTTTGTAGCCCTTGCAATTTTCTACCTTTTAGCGTTTTTCGATTGCATTTTGCTTCAAATGCGGCATTTGTACAGCCTGGCAAAGTTTAGCTGATTTTGGTGTCAAAATCGTGTTTAGTGACGTCACTAAATTCACTATATCTCGAGAAAAAAAATCTGACGAAATTTCTTCTTTTTTCTCAAAAGGCGTACAAATGATGCCCGGAAAGGTACTGAAAGTTTGGCGTCGATAGCTGCATTCGTTGCTGAGATATTCCTAATATTCCTAAGGGGGGGGGGGGGGGGGGGGGCTAAAAAAAAACAGTGAATCGCGGGTTAAGGGATTCACCGGACGTGAGTGGCAACACATACGTTTCTTAACGTCGGCTTGCAGGCATATCAGGGGCGAGGAACTGGGGGAGGCCCCGGACAACTTGCCAGGAGGCCCCGCTACGATTTGCATCCCCAATGTCATTTCCAAAGTTACACACCGTTCATGGGCATAACTCTTTTATTCCATTCCTTTTTATTGAGATAAAAATAGAACAGAGAAGTCACCTATTCATATAAGGCTGTGTGGGAGAGCGGCGTATATTTCTCTATCCATTTTAACACTTGTTGACCATGTTTGTTGGCAGCTCAGATTTCGATCCGTTCCAAATATTCGAGGTGGACCACGACTCGTGTCAGCTGCTGCACGTGACGGTGCTGCGCGGAGACAACATCACCATGGGCAGGACACGCGACATGTGTGAGTAGCGTTCAACTGCAGAACATCCCTCCCTGCCAGAAACTGTGCCCCAACACCCACCCAACTGCCCTCTAAAACACTCTTTGTCAGAAATTTGTTCATGCCCGTGTTGCATTCAAAAAGTTATACTTAAAATTACGGCCTCAAATGATCTGCGTTACTTCACAGTAACAGTTTTACAACTCTATTTTTCTCATTTGCATTCCTATTTAACGACGTGCCAGCCGGCAGCAGTATAACAGCGAGGTTATTCATCATGTTTGCGAGCAATTTTATGCACAATAGGTATAGTGATATTCTAATAACAAAACTGGCGAACCGATAATTAGTTGTTGTAAATTCAAAATACTGGTGTTGTTCGGCCAGGGGCGGATCCAGACAATCTTCGGGGGGGGGGGTCAATTGCAGTGGTGCCCCTACCTATACCCAAGTTTGAAAACTCAACGGATTTGGTCCACTATATTTTTAGGGTGCCCCTATTTCAACTCTTTTTTTTGACAACGTTGGATATAGGTATTTGCAATATCTGTCGTGCCCTTTCTATCATTTAAAGTGCCGCGGATGGTGCTAAAATATTTTATTTGTACAGTCAAGGGCGGCCCCAGACGGCTGATGAAGAATTGACCGAGAGGGAAGTCGAGGTTCGTGACCAGGGGGGGAGAGAATTGGAAGCCGTTTTTTTACGAGCAGTAAATCTTATGCATGCGATAAACTATTATTGCTAAAATTTGAGGTTTTGAGCGGGTTGGAGAACTAATTTTTGCTATTGGAACCAGCATGCAGGGTCAAAACGAGGAAATATGTCTGGAGCAAAAGCTGGTGTCAAAAGACATGTTGTTCCCCCCCCCCCCCTCTGAGGGCAAAAGGTGGGACCATGGCCCCATATCCTCCCCCCCCCCCTGCGGCCGCCAGTGTGTACAGTCTATACTAGACCCTTTTGTACTGGAAAAGAACACTGATTGATTCGCGCCGCGCGGAATTTTTTGCTTTATTTTGTTTTTGTCTGGATAACTAGGCCCTACAAAATCGACAGGTTCTATAATTTATATGTATCAGAATCAGCCCCACTGGGCCCTCAGGGCCCCTAGAGTCCGATACGTTGTTGCCTTTGGTATATAGGCACGTTGGTGCACCTTCATAGCCCAAGGGACGGGAGGCATGAAGGGATATTTGTTGGCATAATTTAGCAATTTTAATTTAACATCATTTCGCGTTTTTTTCCAGCGACCAATGCTTGTGATTTCATGGCGGCACCAGACCATTGTTTCCCCTCCTGGATTCAAGGAGGCGCAGTGCCCCGGTGTCTCCCCTCGCCCCACAGTGCCGCCTACCGTCACGATGGTGCCTCTGGCACACCGGCGCGGTGGTGCCCTTGGTTCACCGACGCGGTGGTGCCCCTGGTACACCGGGTAGTGCCCTTGGTTCAAAGAACACTGAGCGATTTGCGCAGCGCAGCGCGTATTTTTGTTTTATTTTGGTGGTGCCCCTGGTGCCCCGGCACGGTGGTGCCCACACGTCCCGGTGGTGCCCACACGTCCCGGTGGCGCCCCTACGGCCCGGTGGAGCCCCCACGGCACGGTAGTGCCCTTGATTCAAAGAACACCGAATGATTTGCGCCGCGTAGCGGCGAGGATTTTTTTGGCTTTATTTTGGTGGTGCCCCTGGTGCCCCGGCGCGGTAGAGTCCCACGGTCCAGTGGTGCCCCCACGGCGCGGTGGTGCCCCCACGGCGCGGTGGTGCCCCCATGGCCAGGGGGGGGGGGGGGGGGGGGGGGTGTGTGTTATGACCCCCGTGACCCCCCTGGATCCGCCACTGGTTGTTCCAAACATGTGTTATGGCCGGGTTGGGGAGAGGGGGAGGGTGACACGACCTTTGACCGGTCGATGAGCTGTCAGGCCGCAAATACACGATATTATATTATATACTCATGATATTATATTATAGTATTCACGATATACACTACAATGTCTTATCCAATTAATAACATCATTTTTAGATCAGATAAAGCTATTGTTTAGCTGGAAACGATGTTTACCTTTAGCAAGTGATGCCATCAACCTTTCAAAGCCACTTAACGAGCCACTTAACGAACCTTCAATCCACATAGAACAGTAATCTTAAAGTATGCGCAGCTTCACAAACATTATACTAACAGCGACATCAGAATACTTAAAACCAATATATAAATATTAAATTGATAATAGCCAACAGGCGCGGATCCATAAATATTCCCAGGGGGAGGGGCGTGTTAACCCGCGACTTACTGAGGTGGGGGGGGGGGCTATATTTTGCCCCCCTCCCGTTATTTTACAATAACTCCTAAACGAACACCGGTATCGTCACTAAACTTGCAGTATCTTCTCTCACATCAATTCTACATGTTGGCAAAAGGACAAATATGAGGCTATGATAGGTCAACCGGGAATGACGTCAGAGTGACGTCATGTTCTTCGGTTTTTGTTGCAAAATAATGGTTTGCGGAAAACGCTGTCAAAGGTACGATGTTTAAGATAAACTCAATTGTCTTACATCAAATTACTGACAATAGACCGGGATATCAAACTGCTATCTCGGATTTTTGATTTTTTAATGATTTTTTTTTAGAAATCCAAATACATTTTTTTAAAACAAAATTTTCAAGAAAACATCAGAATTATCCAAAAACCGGAATATATGTGATCGATACGTGTGCAGTGAATATGTGTACCAAATTTGAAGTCGATATCTTCAAAATGACTGAGTAATGACCTTTAAATGACAAAAATCGACCACCTCTCACAGCATTACTATGCATAAAAAACGCTTTTCCATTTTTGCTTTTTACTTCTACCCCCCCCCCCCCCCACTTTTTATGGCGGCCGATCCCCCCCCCCCCCCACACACTTGTTCTAGTTTGCTGATTCTAGTTTGCATGTAATTCCTATTAAAATTCAGATTGGAATATGCAAAATACGATGTGGCAGGGGCGTAGCTTCTCCAGAAAAGTTGTGTGTGTGTGTGGGGGGGGGGGGGGGGCTGAGCTGGGAAAATCGCTTAAAGTACCATACAAATCCACCAAAATACAGATTTCTCCCCGGATTTAACCTCCTTCCTCGTCCAAGTTGGGGTGGCTGAAGCCAAGTGTGTGTGTGTGTGTGTGTGTGTGGGGGGGGGGGGGGGGGGGGGCACCCCTACGACGTGGACATGGGCTTCAGTCAGTTACGGATGAAATGTCCTTAATTTTCCCTTCGACACACCGCTGCTCCGAAAGGAAAACGAAGGAAATTTCATCCGTAACATGCAGGGGCGTCGCCGACGGAAGGGTCAGGGGGACGGTCCCCCGACCCCCCACTCTCAGAAGGAGAGGTGGTTGACCCCCCCCCCCCCACACACACACACACACCACTTTTTGCGGGAGAAGTTAACAATTTATCGTAAAAATAGCCTTTGCAGCAGTCAAAGTTCAGCTATTTCTAGTCTAGTCAGCTAGTCATAAAGTGGAAATTTCGCGCCGCTTCGCGGCATGACACAAGTTTCGCATTTCTTATACAAATTTGGGAAATGGGAAAATGAATTCCACCAGGGCCCACTCCCTTCATAAAATATTAACTTTCAAGCGGGCTACATGTTTAGCTAGTCTGCCGAGTTCCGCAAAAGGTGACGCGAACACAAAGACGCAGACATCGGCAACCGGAAGCTGCTCAAGCGGTGCCTAGCTTGCTGGACCAAAGAGCTAATAGTGGGGACCAGGCCAGGACCATCTCTCCAAGCCATCTCCCCCAGGCTCCTCCAGATCCACAGGGACCATTTATGCGCGGAAAAGTCTTTCTGCCCCTTGCTGCTTTCAAACCATTTGCACTGTTACTAGTCAGGCACGTAGCCAAGGGGAGGGCGGCGGGGGCGGCCGCCCCCCCCCCCCCCCCCCCCCCTGGAGGCCAGGAGGGCCCTTTCTGGCGCGCGAGGCGCGGTATCATAGGCTCTTTACTACACGAAGCGTGGTCTTTAGAGAGTTTAGAGGACTTCAGAGGCCCTTTAGGGCCAACAGGGCCCTCTCTGAAAGACCAGAGGGCCCCTTGGACGTTCAAAAGAGCCCTGTGCATGTCAGCGGGGCCCCTGGCCAGACCGAAAGGGCTCCTGAGCGGGTCAGAGGGCCCCCTGAACACGTCGATTGGGCCCTAGCCAGCACAGAGGGGCCCCTGGGCAGGTTGAGAGGCCCCTGAGCATGTGGACAGGGCGACAAAGCGGCCAGCGCAGTCCTTTGCCAGGTCATAAGGGCCCCTGAGCAGATTGGAGGGCCCCTGGGAAGTTAAGAGGGCCCATGTGCAGGTCAGAGGGGCCCTGACCAGACCGAAAGGGCCCCTAGGTGGGTCAGAAGGGTCCCTGAACATGCCGAATGAGCCCCTAGCCAGCACGGAGGGGCCCCAGTGGCAGGTCGGAGGGCCCTCGGAGCATGTCGCAAGGCGACAAAGCAGTCAGCACAGTCCCTTGCTAGGTCAGAAGGGCCCCTTAGAAGGCTAAAGGGCCCCTGGAGATACCAGAGGGCCCCTGGAAAGTTAAAAGGGCCCCTGCGCAGATCGAAGGGCCCCTGACCAGACCGAAAGGACCCCTGGGCGGGTATGAAGGGCTCCTGAACATGCTGAAGTGGCCCCTGGTCAGCACGGAGGGGCTCCAGGGCAGGTCGGAGGGCCCCTTGAGCATGTCGGCAGGGCGACAAAGCAGCCAGCGCAGGCCGACCAGAAGAGTCGCTGGGCCGATCGGAGGGGCTCCTGTGCAAGTCAGAGGGGCCCCTGGCTAGACCGAAAGGGTCCCTGGACCGGTCGGAAGGCCCCTTGAACATGCCGGATGAGTTCCTAGCCAGACTGGAGGAGCCCCTGGGCAGGTCGGAAGGGCCCCTGAGCAGGGGCGGCGGATTGCGGGGGCAGGGTACCCAAAATTCCCCCCAGTCGAAAATCCTGGGGGACAAAGGGTAGTTTTGCCCCTCCCCCCAGATTTTAGCCTGCTCAATCTGGGGGCAACATGACCCTTCCCCTCCCCAGGATTTTCATTTGAAGGGGGATTTTGGGTACCCTGCGCCCCGCAATCCGCCGCCCCTGCCCCTGAGCATGTCGGCAGGACGACAAAGCAGCCAGTGCAGTCCCTGGCCAGGTCGGAAGGACCTCTGAACAGACCGAATGGGCCCCTTGACACACAATAGGGTCTTCTTGGAAGGTCAGGAGTCTCTGGTGAGACCGGAAGGGTCAAAGCACTTAGAGATCCTAGATGAAGATTAAATACAAAGAGGACTTACTCCACAATACAAATATTAAAAGCGGAGCTTTCGAGTATATTGTAACACCGTTCGTCAGGGTGCTACAATATACCCGAAAGATCCGATTTTATTTTTTCCTGTAGAGTAAGCCCTCTTTGTATTATATATATCACCCACTCCACATCATGTCGTTTCGCTTCGCGGATCCCAGATGAGTCCCTGAACAGGTCGGAAGGGTGTAGAAAAGGTCAGAGGGGCCCCTAGACGATCTGAAGGACCTTGGGCCTTTCAACAGTAAGAATGCAGTTGTACAGGGAATACAACTCAAAATTTTCGCGCCGCTCCGCGGCGCAATTTAACTACAAATTAAATTATATGCGGGTTAGGGAAAAAATCGGCCAGTTTCTCGGCGCATTTATGTGTTATGTTGCTACTTTCCTATATTATTGGGCAAAATAGTTCACTTTAGCACTTTTCCCCCGCACTTTTAAACGCACAATATAGCAATTTTAGAGGTTCGCACCATACGCAATGCGACGCATTGATGAGAAAGCAACCCAGGGCATAATACTTAATATTTTCGCGCCGCTCCGCGGCGCAATTTGTTTAAGAGTTCCAGGTCTTGAGCTTAAAAAAATATTCCAAGTTGGTATAGCTGATTCCAAATTCGTGTCGCTGGTTCCAAAGTTAATGTGGCAGTTTGCTAACTCCAGCTCCTAAACGTTGGTATGGCCCATGCCATACCTGCCATACTGCATTTTCCAGCCTTGTAACGTGCCTTTTCATGCGTTTTTTTTTTGGGGGGGGCCTTTCAACGCTTGGGAAGGGGCCCTTTCTACGCTCGGGAAGAGGCCCTTTCGAAGCGCCGCCCCCCCCCCCCCCCCCTGGACGAAATCCTGGCTACGTGCCTGTTACTAGTTGTGTGTTACAGTTTGGTTCATATGTATACAGCTATTATTATCATATGTACTATTGAGCGCGGACTGCCGACGGTCATCGTGATTTACTATCCAAGGCTAATGTATATGAAAAACTACCTTCATTTCAATATTTTTCATCATACCTAAATGCATAACCAGGAAAAGGGGTTACCTGAGGCCAGTGGTGGAACTTTATGAAATCGGTTGGGGGGGGGGGGGGGGCAACGGCCGAATGCTCAAAATTCAAATTGAAACTAAATGTCCAATACTATATATATAATATAAAGTATAATTATTATATAATAAACGTATTATAAACTGTTACAATTAATACAATTATGGAGCCGTTTTGTCCGTTTCACACAGGGAAAAATACCCAAAATTTTCACCAATTTCTATATTTCAGCCCATAAAATTGACAAATTACTAATTAACTGACATTGATATTTCGGTCATATTTTGTTGTCGTTTTTTAAAGGACAGCAACACAATTTCGACAAATGGTAAGCGCCACTCGAGCCGACCGATCGCCCCCTCAAGTCGACCGAGAGCCCTCTAAGGCCGACAGAAGAGCCCCACAGGCACACTAGGGACCCCGTACAGGCCGACTAAGGGCCTCTTAGGCAAACCGAGGGCCCCTTCAGGCCGCCCCAGAGCCCCAGGCCGACCAAGGGTTCCTCAGACCGAAAAACCCCTTTCAAGGCTCTCATGCCGACCGAGGGTTCCTCAGGCCTAGTGAGGGCCCCATCAAGCTGACCGAGGGCCCCTCAGGCATACCGAGGGCCACTCAGGCCGACAGACGGGCTCTCAGTCCAAAGACCCCTTCAAGCCGGCCGATTGGCACCGAGGCCGACCAAGGACTCCTCATGCCGACTAAGGGCCCCTGAAGCCGATCGAGGTTCACTAAAGCCGACCGAGGGCCCCCTCAAGTCGACCGAGGGCCCCCTCAAGTCGACCGAAGGCCCCCTCAGACCGACCGAGTTACCCCTCAGGCCGACCCTCTCAAACCCACTAAGACCCTAAGGCCAACTGAGGCCCCCTCAGGCCGACAAAGAGCCCCTCGGGCCCAACAAAAGCTCCTCAGGCTGCCCAAGTCGGCCGAAATTCCCTCAAGCCGATCGAGGGCCCCCTCAGGCCGACAGAGTTCCCATCCAGGCCTACCCAGACCACCTCCAGGCCGACAGAGGCCTCCTCACGCCGACAAAGGATCCCTGAGGTCGACCAGGCCGACTGAGCCGACGGAGGGCCGGCAGGGGAACCCTCAGGCCAAACAATGGCTCTCCAGGCCGACTGGGACCCCCTCCGACGGACGAAGGACTCCCTCAAGTCCAGGGGCGCAGCCAGGATTTTGCGACGGGGGCTAACCGAAGCTCCCCTCCAGGCCCAACGAGGCCCGCTCAGGCTGACCAAGGGCTCCTCAGATCAACCAAGGACCCTCTCAGGCCGACCTTGGTTAACCTCCTGGAGGGGCCATGACCCCCTAGGCCCCCTGGACACGATGGTCCGATGGCCTTTGATGGCTCGATTCCCTCGATGTTCCTCCGTATCAACGCATTCTTTTAGCACGGATGTTGGGTATTTAGGGTAATGCAATACCAGGGAGCCAAAAAGGCTGCATTAAAGGGACTATCCTACCTTAACATTATATTTGAGTTGAGATAGCTATTTTGATGGCTTGGCATTGAAATTCAGTATGGTAGCAGTTAAAACAACCACAATGATCTAATCAAAAAGCTATTCGAGTTTGATTTTGAAATCTGTAAAAAAGAAGGCCCATGTGTATTTGAATAGGGTCTCTAAACCGAGGCCCTATTCGTCTCTCTTTCGTCTCTCTTTACCCAACTGGTAATGATAGTCGACTTGTTTTAAGGTGAACCTTGGAGATATTTACTAGGCCTTCCAGGCCCAGTAGGGTTTCAATGGTTTGGTAGTAGGTTTGTTTTGTATTCAAAGCACCAGAATTGTCTTGAAATAATTGTGCCCATACTTTGGCAGCGTAACATTGGTAAAGGATTTCTGTGTAGCTCTCTAGAGCTCAATATGACGTCATCAACCCAAATATTAAAACTTAACTTTTTATTAAATTGAGCACTGTTTGCGAGAAACAAATGTCATAATCGTGTTCGGCAGCAATTACTTCATATTGTGCACCACAAGCGGCGTACATTTGACAACTTTTGGGAAGGTGGGACAGTCCCTTTAAAGGAAATAGTTCACCTTCAACATGGGTTTTGAACTGAAATAGCAGTTTTGTAGCCCGTGTTGAGAAATCCTTATCTGGAACTTGTATTGGCTGAAAAGACTCTCCAGCCGAAGATATTTGACTTTTGGCGAAGGAATACGGCGCATATATGATGTACCGTACCGTCTGAAAGTGCCAGCACTGCCATGGAGCATGCGCAGACCAATAACGCACACCATAACATCAATAATTTACAACCTTCTGTCCTGAATTGGCGCGATGTAGGACCATTTTTAAACATAAAAAAGAAATTGTATTACAAAATATAATACAATCGTGTTCTGAAAAAAACTCCGTAGGTGAACTATTTCCTTTAACTATCAGCCCTATTCCAGGCAAACAAGAAATTTACAACAAATTCCATTAAACACCATTTAAATAGAGCACCCCGATGGCTAATTGTTCATGCTCCCACTCTGCTATTCGCTAACCTGAACGCTTGAACCTTGTATCTACGGACTAATTGTATCTACGGACTTGTATCTACGGATCTACGCTAACAAAGCAGAAGACAATCTTGCTACCAACTTAGACATTATATCATAATCGAAAAAGGAGTCGCATTGTGATTCCATCAGCAGTCGCAGATGGACTCACAATGCTCGTATACTTCTAAGATGGAATACTCCTAAGATGGAATCACATCTTGATGTAATGAAATACGCAAAATTCAAAACAAACCAATCTGTACGAGTAGTCCTTGAAATTTTGGAAGGGGACAAATTTTGAAAACATTTGGGGGCCCGGAGCACCATTGGGGGGGGGGGCTCAGCTCAGCATTGGGGGGGGGGGGGGGCTCGGGCCCTCCCAAAGAGATATAAAGTTCTGCCCCTGCCTGAGGCTTGGCTCACGGTCTGGTTCCACTCACGGTCTGGTTCCAACATTACAATTTCGTTTTCCACAACCTAAAATTAAAATTTGCACGCCGCTTCGCGGCGTCACATCGGTGACCATCACCATAACGAAGCCATCATCATCGTATTCGGTTCCTCGTAACGCTGAATTGAATTAATAACATTTTTAGCTTCTTATCCTATACATGGCCCACCGCCTATATTTCTGGGTTTTATCAGGAAAACCCGTTAAAAATTCGCGCCGCTTGACGGCGCTAAATAACAAGTACCTACTATAACATGAAAATCCGCATTAAAAACATGCTGCAAATGCTTAAATACACGCAAAAAATGGGGTTACATTTTTTCGGATTTTCAGCCGACCCCCCCCCCCCCCACTCAAAAATGCTCGGCGACGCCACTGATCGCTTACCTATTATCGTGCGAAAGCAGTTAGGTATCTGTTGTAGATTACCCGAGTGGGAATGGTTTTGATTGGAAGTGAAGGACACTGGCATTATTTTATTGTCCATTGCCTGATAACCAAATCGAAGAACGTATCCGTTTTCTCCTCACAACCATGCCGTTAGGAGGGTTCCAGTTAATGAATTAACGGCTGATTTTACTGGAATGCTGGATGCGCGATGATACCCTTAGAAAGCCGACTTTTTCAGGTGAGTTGGAGTCCAGGCCAATCATTGCGGATCATTGGTGTAACAGATTTGTCCCGGGAGCGGCGGCAGTGGCGGTGTTGTTCAGAGTGTGGGGCAAGAAGTGAAACGGCGAGCCTCCGCGCTGGGTTCTCCCGCGAGAACAGCCTGCTGTGAGCGCTCGCAACTGAATCGGTTTCGCCAGCCGCCTGCCACTCGGCTGGCCTGGGCATTTAACTGGTGGTTCAGTGGAGAAGCTGCGCCATCGACTCACGCGGTGGGTAGCGACCGATGGGTTTACACAGCTGACATGACGTCATATCGAACAATGTTCTGAACCGCGCAGGAACCCACGTTTAGAACGCTTTGCTCGTTGCGCTGCAGAACCTACCGGGGGCTGTCGCCCCCCTGGACCTCCCAGATTATCTTGTAGTCAAAGGTAACCCACTTTTCAGTCTGTCGTAATATTACTGTCAGCCGACTACTCTTCTTTTTTAGGGACCTCAATAATACCATAAACTGGGGAGGTGAATTACTGAACTATTACCTAAAACCAAACCCTACGGCGTAAAGAAGTAGTCTGACGATTTAGGCCTAGCCTATTGATAATAACAGCTTCGTTGGAAGAAATATGAAAATGTCGCTGTGATGTTGAAATGTCGCTGATAAATGTTTTTGGTGACGTCATAGCTTTGGTATTACTGGTACACTTTTATGTCTGTCATAATAATAATCTCTTCTTCTATTATGGACCTCAAGAACATCACAAACTGGGGAGGTGAATTACGTTTGATTAAGTTATTATTGGTGATATCATAGCTTTGTTATTACTGGTACACCTTTCAGTCTGTCATAATAATACTGTCAGCTGACTGTTCTTCTTCTATTAGGGACCTCAAGAAGAACCTTAACCTAGGGAGGTGAATTACTGAACTATTACACACTTTTCTGTGTCATAATAATACTCTTCTTCTATTAGGGACCTCGATAATACCATTAACTAGGGAGGTGAATTGCTGAACTATCCCGTTTACCCTACATTAAGTTCCACAGATCATTATTCCTTGTATGTACCCAGATGAAATCTCACCTTCAGATGATCCTGGTCTTGTGTCAGTGTTGGGGTCATCAGTGTCCATCTCCACCTCATCCACATTCGTCACGACCCAATCACGCCAGCGCCCTCCATGGCCGAAAGCATTGTTCTGAAAAACAATTGTTTGACCACGATGATCACGGCATTGTGTCGCTTGAAACTGCGTCTTTGGCCATTGTAAAAACAGCCTGGATAGTCGCAATGCATTTTCTCCCTTGATGGAGGCACACGCACTGGTCCCGGGGCATTTCTCCCATCGCTGCTGAGTGCTGGGCTCCATCTTCTCTGTCACACTCAGGATAACTAGACAACTGTCACAGCTCCGGCGTGACAATCCGCCACCTTCACGCCGACTCCGCGATCGAGCAATGGGCGATTTCAATGGAAAAGCTGTCGGCGTGACAGAATCCGCCGGGAAATTGCAACACCCCGAATGGCTTACAACTCTGGCGCAGATATGACGAGTACGCAATCTGCTTTGTGCCTAGGACCAATCAACGTAGAGAAAATTAAGGATATATGACGTCACGCGCGATTCCACATTTGGGAACAGAACACACACTAATTTGCTGCTAAAGTTAGATAAATGATGTGCCCGTTTGCCGTACTGCCACATTCCAGATTGTCACGGTTTTCATTAGGTGGCATTTTGTAATGGAGCCTGTGTGGCTGATAGTTGTCACGTTCCCACAATTTTCTTCATCGTATCTGGCACATACCCAGGTCGGCGAGTTGGCAGGTTTTTGCACCTCTGGGCTGGCGTTGGACGCTAGCTGCTCTTCGTCTGACCGAAATATTACAGCGGTAGGACCGATAATTTAAGGTAGAGCTTGGTGAACGCCGAGCGGCTGTTGGGACACATTGGTCGACTTGGGTTATATGCCACAGCAAGACGGGCTGGTAGAGAACACAATTATAAACAATATTAGCATCGGTTTTAGCCAGAGTTCGTTTGAGCGGCTGTTTGTTTTTCGGACTCCGTTGGAGCCGAGCACTCGTGGGCCGTTTCGATGGAGCCGGCCGGTTCAGCGAATGTTGAAATCACTTCGATGAGGTATTTCTGGAAAGACAAGAAAAACTCCGCAGTATTCGTTTCTCCCACACCGCACTTTACCCACACTTCTTTAGTTCTTACAAGTTTACTCTACCAATTTTTTGCAGCACACGTACAAAACACATTTTTGAACAGAAATTGTTCTTACATTATCTGAGAAAACACAAATTGTTTTGCAGTGCACTTAATCCACACATGATGACGTGAAAATTATCTTCATATTCTTAACGCGAGGGTTGCAGTTCATCGATAGATTTTCCTACTTAATTTAGAATCCCGACTTTTCTCGATTTTATCAGGAAGCAATTATATTTCACGGAATGGAATAATTTTGTATGCCACCTTTTAATCGGGGGTATTTGCCTGCGAGACTTATGATCAATCGTGTCCATTTCGCTGAAATAACTGGGCCGGCCGTGACACCGCAGTCCGAGACTTATTTCTGGATCGTATTCATCCGCCAATTTGTCAGCAAACTACCACTCAAAGCAGTTGTACCCTACAGACCATTGGTCTTACTCAGAGGAGGATGCTTGACACATAAATTTACTCAGGTACGCCATCTGCGTCTAATCACTAACCTGGTTCATAGGTTTACACAAACACCGACTCTGATCCCAAGATGTCAGGAAACGACCCCCATTTTGAGGTTTCCCGGCCAAAATGCAACATTTATGTGGGGCAAGAAGTTGACGGCGCGCGCCCCGCGCTGGGTTCTCCCGCGAGAACAGCCTGCTGTGAGCGCTCGCAACTGAATCGGTTTCGCCAGCCGCCTGCCACTCGGCTGGCCTGGGCATTTAACTGGTGGTTCAGTGGAGAAGCTGCGCCATTGACTCACGCGGTGGGTAGCGACCGATGGGTTTACACAGCTGACATGACGTCATATCGAACAATGTTCTGAACCGCTCAAGATGGGCTCCGTGAAACTTCCTTGCTCCCGTCACCTTGCGTAAAGACTCTTAGTTGATTCAACTCCATTTAATCAGGAAAGAGCAAACATGACGTGTTAAACGATTCTCAAAACTGGAAAGAGGGTTGCGGGCATTCAACAAGTCAACTCATGCTACAAACGCGACGCGAAATTACTTTAATTAACTCATGCTCTGAATCTATCGCAGAATTTACGTTAATATATTCTAACATTAGCGCAACACAATTCTAGATGCTCTAAACCTGCCCCGAAGAACAGGGTTAGAGCTTAACCCCACCCCGTTCAGGACCGACCTGCCTCCGTGAACCGCTAGACCTGAGTGAGAGCGATTCCTCGATGCGCGGCCACTCCTGGGCCCTGTTTCACCAAGTGAATATATTCATTTTCGGTGCCGTACATATTCACTTTTGTCATACTATGACATATTCTGTTTCACCAAATGCCGTACTGGAATACTTATGCCATCCAAAGTATGACAGCCAAAATACGGCATTTTTGGAATATATTCCATTTCGACCGGCCGATCTACTTATTTAGCCAGCTGATTGCCGTGTTTGCTTACATTCAAAGTATGCCAGTTTTAGTGGCATACTTCGGATCCTCAGCGCCAAGCTCAGTGCCGGTTATATTGCTATTGAATCATCAACGGATAGATTGGTCAGCGAATTTTAGTGGCATATTTATTGTTTTATTATTCATTGTTGTGTCGTTCGTTTTTTTGCATTTTCAACTGTTCCTGTTGGTGTTTTTGCTGGCATCTGTTTTGAACATCGTTGTTCTGGAGAATGGAAGGTGAAGTTGAAGCTGGCGAGGCCATGTTGGGCCTATTAGTAGAAAACGGGGAATAATTTATTCCATCACTAGTTTTTCGAGCCTTTGTACCAAAAAATACTCACTTTGTACTACTCTGGAATTTGTACCAAAACTACTCACCTAGTACCAAACTTCACTCAGTCTATACCTTTTTTCCTGCCAAATACCTAGTTCATGTGGTTGCCAGATGCAGACGCTCAGTTTGAACCAATATGTGCTCAATTTGTACCTTTTACGCTTTCATATGGTCCTCCATTACTCCATAGCACGCCAAGAGCACGCCAAGGCTACGAGCGAATCTTAGGCCGCCCCGATCGGACTGAATGGCTACGAGCGAATCTTAGGCCGTCCCGATCGGACTAAATGGCTACGAGCGAATCTTAGGCCGTCTCGATCGGACTAAATGGCTACGAGCGAATCTTAGGCCGTCCCGATCGGACTTAATGAGGGGGTTAGGTTAGGTTAGGTTATGTTTGGTAAGTTAGGTTAGGGTAAGGCTTGTGCAAAAGGAATATGCAAAATGTTGTTATGTCCCTGCAATTTGGCGCGCAATGTTACCAGTTAAAACTTATACTGAAAACTAAGCTAAAAAGTTATATTTGCTACCAGATTTGGATGAAACTATCGATGTATTACAAAGCTAGTAAAATCCGGTACAAACTGAGTATCGTTTGGTACAAGACTAGTTTAAAGTTCCACACAAACTCTGATATTTGGTACAAATAACGGAATATTACAGATAGAGTAGAAAGAAGTACAGATGCAGTGAACTTAACCAAAACTGGGAAAACTAGTACAAAGTGAGTAGTTTTTGGTATAGCGTAAATTACATCCCGTAGAAAACGCGTTTTCAACCACGTTCAAACGGTGATGCAGATTTGTCTGCGGATAACTATTTAGGTGAGATATACTTACTAAGAAATTTCATAGAAAGGACGGTAGATATAGAAAGGACGGTATTTCGTATGTTGGTCGTAATAAAAGCTTGTCTTTCACTGTGTATGTATTTAACCGCATATCTCAAAGAGCGAAGCGGACGGGACTCGAACCCTCGACCACCGGACCTAAGTCCCAGCGCTCTATCACTTACGCCATCACAGCACCCGCGACCAGGCTGCTTATTTAATAAATAGTCGAAATCAACCTGATGAGCCTACATTTCCATGGCAGCAGAATCATCAAATGAAAACAACGTAACTACCTAGCTCTCAATTATTCCAATATAATGTTGGAAACGAAATATTGCGGAGAATAGTGTGCGTCTGCCACAAAACTCACAAGAAAATTGTATCTTAATTTATGTGCTAATCGCGACCGGACCTAAGTCCCAGCGCTCTATCACTTACGCCATCACAGCACCCGCGACCAGGCTGCTTATTTAATAAATAGTCAAAATCAACCTGATGAGCCTACATTTCCATGGCAGCAGAATCATCAAATGAAAACAACGTAACTACCTAGCTCTCAATTATTCCAATATAATGTTGGAAACGAAATATTGCGGAGAATAGTGTGCGTCTGCCACAAAACTCACAAGAAAATTGTATCTTAATTTATGTGCTAATCGCGACAGGCTGCGGTCACCAACACATATTTGTCAGAGCATGATACACACGGAAGATATCTTCAAATAATATTTATTTTCAAGTTACAAAAACGCTCAGCATCTCGCTCGAATATGATTTTTGTTTCGATCTGCTATCCTCTGTTAAACTGCTGTCGCAGTCATAGTAAAGATAAAACACAAGCATATCTCCAAACTACACAGCTTGTTACCCGACGCCACCACGCTGTTTCTTCAGCAAATGTTTTCCGCAGTTTATCTTCATAGCTTTTTGTTTTCATACTTCGGACCAAGGCCGTTCTTCGGACTGATGGCAAGTCGTTCCGCGTTCGTGTCGCACAATGGCGAACGTGAACTTCTCCACTTGCAAAGTCACCGGCGATTGACTCTTGCTCCATGGCGCTGAAGGCATTCGCTTAACAATTACCTTAGCGAATAAAGCAATCTAAATGTTAACGTCAACCATAAAAAAACAACAGGAAACCACTTAAGTTTCATAGGTAGTAACCACTTAACCACTTAAGTTTCATAGGTAGCTAACAGCCATGAAATTACACCAGGCACGGTAAAGCCGGCGACGAGCAAGGCCATGGGCGACGAGATTGTTTGTTTACATTGTCGGCCTTGGAATGCCAGCGTCGCGTGAATCATTCCAAGAAAATATAATTATAAGTACAAATCCTTTGAAAACCATGTAATTATATATAAATGAAAATATAAATAAATATCAAAATATTAATATATATCAAAAATATAGATAAGCATATATTTTCCGTTATTTACGTCTGCAGACGGAAAATATAGTGCCGCCCGCTAGCCAATCAGCGCGCGGCTCTGAGTGCATGCGCGAATATTTATCTTTGAATACATTCCCTACGGCAAGTAATATAGTACCGTGGTGAAACAGACTAGTATTACTGTCATACTTTGGATGCCGTACTTTTCGAAAGTACGGGATGAATATATTCACTTGGTGAAACAGGGCCCTGGCCGCAACCATCCGCCGTTACTCGCCCAAGGCCATAACCGCCTTCTCGCTCGACGCTCGGCCGACACTACCCGCGGACTCCACAAGAGCTACAGAGTTCAATAGAGCCGTCCATCTGACGGCCTCAGTTCTCCACTGGTATTCCACCTGCAGCGTCCCCATCTGACATTGATAGTGGGACGTTAACCTGCCACAAGTGGCAGCTGGCTGTCAGCCATTCTGGTCACACACGGCGGCGCCCGGTCCTGTGCGGGGACGCCCTGTCAGGGGAGGGACGTGGCTGTCGCCTGTTGTTGCAGCTGGACAGAGGCCTCTGCACACTCGACACTCAGGCGAGATTGTCCTGTCAGGGGAGGGACGTGGCTGTCGCCTGTTGTTGCAGCTGGATAGAGGCCTCTGCGCACTCGACACTCAGGCGAGATTGCCCTGTCAGGGGAGGGACGAGGCCGTCGCCTGTTGTTGCAGCTGGACAGAGGCCTCTGCACACTCGACACTCAGGCGAGGGACGTGGCCGTCTGGACTGTTGTTGCAGCTGGATAGAGGCCTCTGCACACTCGACACTCAGGCGAGATTGCCCTGTCAGGGGAGGGACGTGGCCGTCGCCTGTTGTTGCAGCTGGACAGAGGCCTCTGCACACTCGACACTCAGGCGAGATTGCCCTGTCAGGGGAGGGACGTGGCTGTCGCCTGTTGTTGCAGCTGGACAGAGGCCTCTGCACACTCGACACTCAGGCGAGATTGTCCTGTCAGGGGAGGGACGTGGCTGTCGCCTGTTGTTGCAGCTGGACAGAGGCCTCTGCACACTCGACACTCAGGCGAGATTGCCCTGTCAGGGGAGGGACGTGGCCGTCTGGACTGTTGTTGCAGCTGGACAGAGGCCTCTGCACACTCGACACTCAGGCGAGATTGCCCTGTCAGGGGAGGGACGTGGCTGTCGCCTGTTGTTGCAGCTGGATAGAGGCCTCTGCACACTCGACACTCAGGCGAGATTGCCCTGTCAGGGGAGGGACGTGGCCGTCTGGACTGTTGTTGCAGCTGGACAGAGGCCTCTGCACACTCGACACTCAGGCGAGATTGCCCTGTCAGGGGAGGGACGTGGCCGTCTGGACTGTTGTTGCAGCTGGACAGAGGCCTCTGCACACTCGACACTCAGGCGAGATTGCCCTGTCAGGGGAGGGACGTGGCTGTCTGGACTGTTGTTGCAGCTGGATAGAGGCCTCTGCACACTCGACACTCAGGCGAGATTGTCCTGTCAGGGGAGGGATGTGGCCGTCTGGACTGTTGTTGCAGCTGGACAGAGGCTTCTGCACACTCGACACTCAGGCGAGATTGCCCTGTCAGGGGAGGGACGTGGCTGTCGCCTGTTGTTGCAGCTGGATAGAGGCCTCTGCACACTCGACACTCAGGCGAGATTGCCCTGTCAGGGGAGGGACGTGGCTGTCGCCTGTTGTTGCAGCTGGACAGAGGCCTCTGCACACTCGACACTCAGGCGAGATTGCCCTGTCAGGGGAGGGACGTGGCTGTCGCCTGTTGTTGCAGCTGGACAGAGGCCTCTGCACACTCGACACTCAGGCGAGATTGCCCTGTCAGGGGAGGGACGTGGCCGTCGCCTGTTGTTGCAGCTGGATAGAGGCCTCTGCACACTCGACACTCAGGCGAGATTGCCCTGTCAGGGGAGGGACGTGGCCGTCGCCTGTTGTTGCAGCTGGACAGAGGCCTCTGCACACTCGACACTCAGGCGAGATTGCCCTGTCAGGGGAGGGACGTGGCTGTCGCCTGTTGTTGCAGCTGGACAGAGGCCTCTGCACACTCGACACTCAGGCGAGATTGCCCTGTCAGGGGAGGGACGTGGCTGTCGCCTGTTGTTGCAGCTGGACAGAGGCCTCTGCACACTCGACACTCAGGCGAGATTGCCCTGTCAGGGGAGGGACGTGGCTGTCTGGACTGTTGTTGCAGCTGGATAGAGGCCTCTGCACACTCGACACTCAGGCGAGATTGTCCTGTCAGGGGAGGGACGTGGCCGTCTGGACTGTTGTTGCAGCTGGACAGAGGCCTCTGCACACTCGACACTCAGGCGAGATTGTCCTGTCAGGGGAGGGACGTGGCCGTCTGGACTGTTGTTGCAGCTGGACAGAGGCCTCTGCACACTCGACACTCAGGCGAGATTGTCCTGTCAGGGGAGGGACGTGGCCGTCTGGACTGTTGTTGCAGCTGGATAGAGGCCTCTGCACACTCGACACTCAGGCGAGATTGCCCTGTCAGGGGAGGGACGTGGCCGTCTGGACTGTTGTTGCAGCTGGACAGAGGCCTCTGCACACTCGACACTCAGGCGAGATTGCCCTGTCAGGGGAGGGACGTGGCTGTCGCCTGTTGTTGCAGCTGGATAGAGGCCTCTGCACACTCGACACTCAGGCGAGATTGCCCTGTCAGGGGAGGGACGTGGCTGTCGCCTGTTGTTGCAGCTGGACAGAGGCCTCTGCACACTCGACACTCAGGCGAGATTGTCCTGTCAGGGGAGGGACGTGGCCGTCTGGACTGTTGTTGCAGCTGGACAGAGGCCTTTGCACACTCGACACTCAGGCGAGATTGTCCTGTCAGGGGAGGGACGTGGCCGTCGCCTGTTGTTGCAGCTGGATAGAGGCCTCTGCACACTCGACACTCAGGCGAGATTGTCCTGTCAGGGGAGGGACGTGGCCGTCTGGACTGTTGTCGCAGCTGGATAGAGGCCTCTGCACACTCGACACTCAGGCGAGATTGTCCTGTCAGGGGAGGGACGTGGCCGTCTGGACTGTTGTTGCAGCTGGACAGAGGCCTCTGCACACTCGACACTCAGGCGAGATTGTCCTGTCAGGGGAGGGACGTGGCCGTCGCCTGTTGTTGCAGCTGGACAGAGGCCTCTGCACACTCGACACTCAGGCGAGATTGCCCTGTCAGGGGAGGGACGTGGCCGTCTGGACTGTTGTTGCAGCTGGACAGAGGCCTCTGCACACTCGACACTCAGGCGAGATTGTCCTGTCAGGGGAGGGACGTGGCCGTCTGGACTGTTGTCGCAGCTGGATAGAGGCCTCTGCACACTCGACACTCAGGCGAGATTGTCCTGGCAGGGGAGGGACGTGGCCGTCTGGGCTGTTGTCGCAGCTGGATAGAGGCCTCTGCACACTCGACACTCAGGCGAGATTGCCCTGTCAGGGGAGGGACATGGCCGTCTGGACTGTTGTCGCAGCTGGATAGAGGCCTCTGCACACTCGACACTCAGGCGAGATTGCCCTGTCAGGGGAGGGACGTGGCCGTCTGGACTGTTGTTGCAGCTGGACAGAGGCCTCTGCACACTCGACACTCAGGCGAGATTGTCCTGTCAGGGGAGGGACGTGGCCGTCTGGACTGTTGTTGCAGCTGGATAGAGGCCTCTGCACACTCGACACTCAGGCGAGATTGCCCTGTCAGGGGAGGGACGTGGCCGTCGCCTGTTGTTGCAGCTGGATAGAGGCCTCTGCACACTCGACACTCAGGCGAGATTGTCCTGTCAGGGGAGGGACGTGGCCGTCTGGACTGTTGTTGCAGCTGGACAGAGGCCTCTGCACACTCGACACTCAGGCGAGATTGTCCTGTCAGGGGAGGGACGTGGCCGTCTGGACTGTTGTTGCAGCTGGATAGAGGCCTCTGCACACTCGACACTCAGGCGAGATTGTCCTGTCAGGGGAGGGACGTGGCTGTCGCCTGTTGTTGCAGCTGGACAGAGGCCTCTGCACACTCGACACTCAGGCGAGATTGTCCTGTCAGGGGAGGGACGTGGCCGTCTGGACTGTTGTTGCAGCTGGACAGAGGCCTCTGCACACTCGACACTCAGGCGAGATTGCCCTGTCAGGGGAGGGACGTGGCCGTCGCCTGTTGTTGCAGCTGGACAGAGGCCTCTGCACACTCGACACTCAGGCGAGATTGCCCTGTCAGGGGAGGGACGTGGCCGTCTGGACTGTTGTTGCAGCTGGACAGAGGCCTCTGCACACTCGACACTCAGGCGAGATTGCCCTGTCAGGGGAGGGACGTGGCCGTCTGGACTGTTGTTGCAGCTGGACAGAGGCCTCTGCACACTCGACACTCAGGCGAGATTGCCCTGTCAGGCGAGGGACGTGGCCGTCGCCTGTTGTTGCAGCTGGATAGAGGCCTCTGCACACTCGACACTCAGGCGAGATTGCCCTGTCAGGGGAGGGACGTGGCCGTCTGGACTGTTGTCGCAGCTGGATAGAGGCCTCTGCACACTCGACACTCAGGCGAGATTGCCCTGTCAGGGGAGGGACGTGGCCGTCTGGACTGTTGTTGCAGCTGGACAGAGGCCTCTGCACACTCGACACTCAGGCGAGATTGCCCTGTCAGGGGAGGGACGTGGCCGTCGCCTGTTGTTGCAGCTGGATAGAGGCCTCTGCACACTCGACACTCAGGCGAGATTGCCCTGTCAGGGGAGGGACGTGGCCGTCGCCTGTTGTTGCAGCTGGATAGAGGCCTCTGCACACTCGACACTCAGGCGAGATTGCCCTGTCAGGGGAGGGACGTGGCCGTCTGGACTGTTGTTGCAGCTGGATAGAGGCCTCTGCACACTCGACACTCAGGCGAGATTGTCCTGTCAGGGGAGGGACGTGGCCGTCGCCTGTTGTTGCAGCTGGATAGAGGCCTCTGCACACTCGACACTCAGGCGAGATTGTCCTGTCAGGGGAGGGACGTGGCCGTCTGGGCTGTTGTTGCAGCTGGACAGAGGCCTCTGCACACTCGACACTCAGGCGAGATTGTCCTGTCAGGGGAGGGACGTGGCCGTCTGGACTGTTGTTGCAGCTGGACAGAGGCCTCTGCACACTCGACACTCAGGCGAGATTGTCCTGTCAGGGGAGGGACGTGGCCGTCGCCTGTTGTTGCAGCTGGACAGAGGCCTCTGCACACTCGACACTCAGGCGAGATTGCCCTGTCAGGGGAGGGACGTGGCTGTCGCCTGTTGTTGCAGCTGGACAGAGGCCTCTGCACACTCGACACTCAGGCGAGATTGCCCTGTCAGGGGAGGGACGTGGCTGTCTGGACTGTTGTTGCAGCTGGATAGAGGCCTCTGCACACTCGACACTCAGGCGAGATTGTCCTGTCAGGGGAGGGACGTGGCCGTCTGGACTGTTGTTGCAGCTGGACAGAGGCCTCTGCACACTCGACACTCAGGCGAGATTGTCCTGTCAGGGGAGGGACGTGGCCGTCTGGACTGTTGTTGCAGCTGGACAGAGGCCTCTGCACACTCGACACTCAGGCGAGATTGTCCTGTCAGGGGAGGGATGTGGCCGTCTGGACTGTTGTTGCAGCTGGATAGAGGCCTCTGCACACTCGACACTCAGGCGAGATTGCCCTGTCAGGGGAGGGACGTGGCCGTCTGGACTGTTGTTGCAGCTGGACAGAGGCCTCTGCACACTCGACACTCAGGCGAGATTGCCCTGTCAGGGGAGGGACGTGGCTGTCGCCTGTTGTTGCAGCTGGATAGAGGCCTCTGCACACTCGACACTCAGGCGAGATTGCCCTGTCAGGGGAGGGACGTGGCTGTCGCCTGTTGTTGCAGCTGGACAGAGGCCTCTGCACACTCGACACTCAGGCGAGATTGTCCTGTCAGGGGAGGGACGTGGCCGTCTGGACTGTTGTTGCAGCTGGACAGAGGCCTTTGCACACTCGACACTCAGGCGAGATTGTCCTGTCAGGGGAGGGACGTGGCCGTCGCCTGTTGTTGCAGCTGGATAGAGGCCTCTGCACACTCGACACTCAGGCGAGATTGTCCTGTCAGGGGAGGGACGTGGCCGTCTGGACTGTTGTCGCAGCTGGATAGAGGCCTCTGCACACTCGACACTCAGGCGAGATTGTCCTGTCAGGGGAGGGACGTGGCCGTCTGGACTGTTGTTGCAGCTGGACAGAGGCCTCTGCACACTCGACACTCAGGCGAGATTGTCCTGTCAGGGGAGGGACGTGGCCGTCGCCTGTTGTTGCAGCTGGACAGAGGCCTCTGCACACTCGACACTCAGGCGAGATTGCCCTGTCAGGGGAGGGACGTGGCCGTCTGGACTGTTGTTGCAGCTGGACAGAGGCCTCTGCACACTCGACACTCAGGCGAGATTGTCCTGTCAGGGGAGGGACGTGGCCGTCTGGACTGTTGTCGCAGCTGGATAGAGGCCTCTGCACACTCGACACTCAGGCGAGATTGTCCTGGCAGGGGAGGGACGTGGCCGTCTGGGCTGTTGTCGCAGCTGGATAGAGGCCTCTGCACACTCGACACTCAGGCGAGATTGCCCTGTCAGGGGAGGGACGTGGCCGTCTGGACTGTTGTCGCAGCTGGATAGAGGCCTCTGCACACTCGACACTCAGGCGAGATTGCCCTGTCAGGGGAGGGACGTGGCCGTCTGGACTGTTGTTGCAGCTGGACAGAGGCCTCTGCACACTCGACACTCAGGCGAGATTGTCCTGTCAGGGGAGGGACGTGGCCGTCTGGACTGTTGTTGCAGCTGGATAGAGGCCTCTGCACACTCGACACTCAGGCGAGATTGCCCTGTCAGGGGAGGGACGTGGCCGTCGCCTGTTGTTGCAGCTGGATAGAGGCCTCTGCACACTCGACACTCAGGCAAGATTGTCCTGTCAGGGGAGGGACGTGGCCGTCTGGACTGTTGTTGCAGCTGGACAGAGGCCTCTGCACACTCGACACTCAGGCGAGATTGTCCTGTCAGGGGAGGGACGTGGCCGTCTGGACTGTTGTTGCAGCTGGATAGAGGCCTCTGCACACTCGACACTCAGGCGAGATTGTCCTGTCAGGGGAGGGACGTGGCTGTCGCCTGTTGTTGCAGCTGGACAGAGGCCTCTGCACACTCGACACTCAGGCGAGATTGTCCTGTCAGGGGAGGGACGTGGCCGTCTGGACTGTTGTTGCAGCTGGACAGAGGCCTCTGCACACTCGACACTCAGGCGAGATTGCCCTGTTAGGGGAGGGACGTGGCCGTCGCCTGTTGTTGCAGCTGGACAGAGGCCTCTGCACACTCGACACTCAGGCGAGATTGCCCTGTCAGGGGAGGGACGTGGCCGTCTGGACTGTTGTTGCAGCTGGACAGAGGCCTCTGCACACTCGACACTCAGGCGAGATTGCCCTGTCAGGGGAGGGACGTGGCCGTCGCCTGTTGTTGCAGCTGGATAGAGGCCTCTGCACACTCGACACTCAGGCGAGATTGCCCTGTCAGGGGAGGGACGTGGCCGTCTGGACTGTTGTCGCAGCTGGATAGAGGCCTCTGCACACTCGACACTCAGGCGAGATTGCCCTGTCAGGGGAGGGACGTGGCCGTCTGGACTGTTGTTGCAGCTGGACAGAGGCCTCTGCACACTCGACACTCAGGCGAGATTGCCCTGTCAGGGGAGGGACGTGGCCGTCGCCTGTTGTTGCAGCTGGACAGAGGCCTCTGCACACTCGACACTCAGGCGAGATTGTCCTGTCAGGGGAGGGACGTGGCCGTCTGGACTGTTGTTGCAGCTGGATAGAGGCCTCTGCACACTCGACACTCAGGCGAGATTGTCCTGTCAGGGGAGGGACGTGGCCGTCTGGACTGTTGTTGCAGCTGGATAGAGGCCTCTGCACACTCGACACTCAGGCGAGATTGCCCTGTCAGGGGAGGGACGTGGCCGTCGCCTGTTGTTGCAGCTGGACAGAGGCCTCTGCACACTCGACACTCAGGCGAGATTGTCCTGTCAGGGGAGGGACGTGGCCGTCTGGACTGTTGTTGCAGCTGGACAGAGGCCTCTGCACACTCGACACTCAGGCGAGATTGTCCTGTCAGGGGAGGGACGTGGCCGTCTGGACTGTTGTTGCAGCTGGACAGAGGCCTCTGCACACTCGACACTCAGGCGAGATTGCCCTGTCAGGGGAGGGACGTGGCCGTCGCCTGTTGTTGCAGCTGGATAGAGGCCTCTGCACACTCGACACTCAGGCGAGATTGCCCTGTCAGGGGAGGGACGTGGCCGTCTGGACTGTTGTTGCAGCTGGATAGAGGCCTCTGCACACTCGACACTCAGGCGAGATTGTCCTGTCAGGGGAGGGACGTGGCCGTCGCCTGTTGTTGCAGCTGGATAGAGGCCTCTGCACACTCGACACTCAGGCGAGATTGTCCTGTCAGGGGAGGGACGTGGCCGTCTGGGCTGTTGTTGCAGCTGGACAGAGGCCTCTGCACACTCGACACTCAGGCGAGATTGTCCTGTCAGGGGAGGGACGTGGCCGTCTGGACTGTTGTTGCAGCTGGACAGAGGCCTCTGCACACTCGACACTCAGGCGAGATTGTCCTGTCAGGGGAGGGACGTGGCCGTCTGGACTGTTGTTGCAGCTGGACAGAGGCCTCTGCGCACTCGACACTCAGGCGAGATTGTCCGTCTGTTTGTACTCACACATCGCTGTGTGGCCGACGGTGGTGGCACCTGTTGATTCTGCGTGTTAGCAGCACTGCCGCTTTGCTTTCAATTGTCTCCTTAATCGGCTGAGAAACGCTCGTGCCGAAAGGGTTAACGACTTTCGACTCCAGTTTTCCTCGTTTCCTTCAGCTACATGCTGCTCACCGCGGAATCCGTCATCCGACGAAACACGGATCACATGCTCTGTGTTTCCGTAATGCATAATTGTTTCCAATTACGTAATATTGAAATACTGCGGCACATATGTTTGTGTGTGTTCACGGGGTAGGGGCAGGAGTCACCGCTTCCTTTACATATATGTTACTACTAACTACCTCACACATACACTACCTCATTTGTATACAGGGTGTCCGAAAAAAACATACTCCGGATTTTAGCTCGTGCTTCAATATGCACGTGCCAATTTTTTGAAACTTTTCATGATTATAGCTTGGAACGTGGCAAAACCCATGAATACAGAAACAAGTCCTTTGAGATGTTTTGTAATATTGAAAAGGCGTTTTGTGTGGAATCCTACATTCCAGGGTGTGTTCCAGGGTGTCCGGAAACAAGATACTGTGATTTTCCGTAATAATTTCAACTATAAACAAACAATATTTAAAAAAAAAAATCGAGTATCGTTATATTCACCAGTTCATGGCAAAACAGATAATGCATGACATTTGTACAGAGACTCCCTCTGTCAGTCATAGCTCACAGTGCAGCCTCCTACAGAAGATGCTTGATGTGCGCCCCCTTCCGGCGGATCAGCTGAGGCAGTCGCACAGCCTGCAGATGGTCGACAGTTTTGTCGATGATCGCTGAGGGCATGCGGCCGACTTCTCCGATGATGGCGCGCTTCAGGACTTCTGTTGTTCTGGGCTTTTCTTCGTAAACACGGTCCTTGACCTTTGTAAACACGGTCTCTCCACAGAAATAAATCCAATGGACTGAGGTCCGGGGAATAGGGTGCCCACGCCACCTCCGCCTTCAGGCTGACGGAGGCAGTGTCTGTACAAATGTCATGGCTTATCTGGTTTGCCATGAACTGGTGAATATAACGATACTCGAATTTTTAATATTGTTTGTTTATAGCCGAAATTATTGCGAAAAATCACAATATCTTTTTCCGGACACCCTGGAACACACCCTGAATGTAGGCTTCCACACAACACGCCTTTTCAATATTTAAAAAAACATCTCAAATTACTTATTTCTGTGTTCATCGATTTTGCCACGTTCCCAGCTATAATCATGACAAGTTTTAAAAAAAATTGGCACGTACATATTGAAGCACGAGCTAAAATCCAGAGTATGTTTTTTTTCCGGACACCCTGTAGAAATGAGGTAGTGTCTAAAACATGTTCACTGAAAATGTCATTAATTCTCAGTAGCTCATATTAACGGAGCTCTGGCTCTGTTGCATTACTCAAGAGTCTAGTTTATACCCACCCTCTTTAACTATAGGTCACAGTCCTGAGTGCAGTCGGTCATTCCCACCGCTGAATACGGACATTACTCACGGCAGGCACATATATGGGCCGAATGCATTTTCCCGGCCTAAAAGCCGGCACTGAGCGGCGGGCACCATAAACAGAATTGGATCCGCCACTGGTGTCGTCCCGCGGGAGCCGTTGGTCGCACGTGTAAGAGCTGCGCAGCGATCCCCTGGCGCCACTCAGGGTAGACATTCGCTGGTTACCAGCCGTATTGGCCATTCAGGAAGCAGTTCAGGAATGCCTAAGAGACTCGGCAGTACACCGCAAACATGGCCAGCGCCGTATCAAAATCCATCCAAAAGATCTTCTCCAAAGGCCTTTCTCTAAAGGTCTCATGACTCCGGCTCACAGTCACGGGCATCCACAGGTTGTCATCAGTCTGCAGGACGGTCAGACGGTCAGACGGTCAGACGGTCAGACGGTCAGATGGTCAGACGGTGAGATGGTCAGACGGTCAGACGGTCAGACGGTCAGACGGTCAGATGGTCAGACGGTCAGATGGTCAGACGGTCAGACGGTCAGACGGTCAGACGGTCAGACGGTCAGACGGTCAGATGGTAAGATGGTCAGATGGTCAGACGGTCAGATGGTCAGACGGTGAGATGGTCAGATGGTCAGACGGTCAGACGGTCAGATGGTCAGATGGTCAGATGGTCTGATGGTCAGATGGTCAGATGGTCAGATGGTCAGATGGTCAGATGGTCAGATGGTCAGATGGTCAGATGGTCAGATGGTCAGACGGTGAGATGGTCAGATGGTCAGATGGTCAGACGGTGAGATGGTCAGACGGTAGATGGTCAGATGGTCAGATTGTCAGTTTTTCGGCCGAAAAATAATCGCCGACGTCAGTTTTTTTTTGGTAAAACTGGCCTCTGGTTTTTATTTTTATATTTTACAGCACGTTCTTGCTAAATACGGGCGACTCCTATAGGAACGAAGATTCGCTTACATATTTAATACAGTTATGATATATACATTATACATACAGGGCAATGCATACACATGCATTCATACACAGTACATACACACACACACACAAGTATTACATCGCACGAGCCACGATACTCGACATCAATCGTGCGCGCCCCCATCCCTCGGTAGCAAGGGTCTCCCATCATATAAGGACAGGGTACCCCTCATGTCCATTTGCCGGTTGATGAAAGGGTCCCTGTCCCTTATGTAAACAGCTTCTAGTACCATTAGTTTTTTCCTGTTTGAACATTTTGCCAGGATGGAGGTATTTTCGACCATCATGCTACGAGTGAGTTCAGAGTTATGGGTTGACTTGGTATGTTTGTCGGGTGCACCATTCTGTAAATGCATGGTTATGCGGCGAGACAAAGTTGTGGTTGTATGACCAATGTAGGATGAATTATTACGGCGCGCACAGTCACCAAGGGGGCATTGGAACTCATAGACAATATTGGTAACCTTAAGGGCAGACGTGTCTCTTGAAAGATTGTTTGTCATGACTATACTAGATACACTTGGATTTTTGTAGAAAATGATCAGATTGATCCTGTCATCGGCTTTAGTAGGAGTGCAGTTTTTCGAGATAATATCTCGAAGGACTTTCTCGTCCTTCTTGTAAGCTGTGGACATGCTGACTTTGTAATACAGTTTTAACTGTGTGGGTTGGTCGTTGTTTGGCTCGCCAGCGTGGTTGGATCTCGCGAAGTGTACATGTAGTTGACGTCTTATGTGTTCATCTATGTCGTTGTATATGTATATATATACAAATATATACTATACATACTAACGCTCGATATGCTGTCATATTTACCGATACATGCATAAAGGAAAACCTGCTTCCTAAGTTCACAAATATATATATATATATATATATATATATATATATATATATATATATATATATATATATATATATATATATATATATATATATGTATATATATATGTATATATAAATATATATATATATATATATATATATATATATATATATATATATATATATATATATATATATCTATATATATATATATATATATATATATATATATATATATATATATATATATATATATATATATATATATATATATATATATATATATATGTTATATATATATATATATGTGTTGCCATTGATTCGCTGGCAGCACAGCTGGTTTCATACCGGCTTGTCTCACTGCACGCGATTCAGTCATGAGTCATGTGAAGTCGTGTGTGAAGTCATGTGTGTGAAGATACAGTAATCGACAGTTAGCAGGAAATCAAGTAGATCAAATTAAATAATCTAGCCGAGTTTTGAAAATGCCTATTGCAAGGCGCAAGAGAGCCAGAAAGTGTGGGAATACTTCTGACGAGAAGAAAGAGGAGAGAGAAGATACTAGAGAAGAGAAGGTAGATGCTGACAGAGAAGAGGATAGTGAAGAGAAGAGAGGTGTGATGAGAGAAGAAAAGAGAGAGGATAAGAGTGAAGATAATATAGAAGAGAAGATAGAAGAGAAAATAGAAGAGAAGTTAGGAGTGATGATCGAAGAGAAGCTGGATAAGAAGATAGCACAGATGATAGAAAGGAAGATACAAAAGATAAAAAAGAAGATACTAGATAAAATAGTAGAAAAGATAGACGAGATCATCGGAGTGATGATAGAAGACAAGATAGAAGAGAAATTAAAAAGTATGATGGAAGGGAAGATGGAGAAGGGAAGAGGGAAGAAGGGAAGAGAAGATGGAAGGAACATAGTAGAAACGATAGGAGAGAAGATAGAAGAGCAGAGTAGAGAGCAGCTTGGGGAGACGATAGAAAAGCTGATAGAAGAGAAGATAGAGAAGAAGAAAGAAGAGAAGATAGAAGAAAAGAGAGATGGTTGGATAACTGTACAGGATAAGAATAGACAGCACATCCAGGGTAGCAAGAGGCATCGCATTCCCGGGGAGCAGGAGCATTGTGTTGCCCTATCGAACAGGTTCAGTGTCCTGGCGCCTGCCGAGGAACCTGAGAAGGAGAAGATTAGATATTTGATGATCGGTGATTCGCGGGTGAGGCCCCTTGGGAGAGTGTTTTGTGGGAGGGAGGACAGGTGTGCCGTCAAACCAGGAGTAAAAGTGTCCGAACTTGGCCCTATTATCCAGGACGAACTACGTGCGTGCGATCCCGAAACGATCATCGTACAAGTGGGGGTTAATGACGTTGGACCGAGGCGCAGCGTAAAGCTTGTACAGGAATATAGGCAACTGCTGCAGACGCTGAAGGAGGCTAGGAAGACTATCGTCATCACTGGCATCCTCCCTCGAGTTGCAGTCGGCACGGAGTGGTACTCCAGAGCCCTGTCAGCAAACCACTCTGTGAGTAAACTATGCTCGGCTATGGGGTTTGAGTTTGTCGACCTGTGGGATAAGTTTTATGGCAGCGACGTGTACTACATGAGGGATGGTTTGCATTTATCGGATGAGGGGGCGACAGTACTGGGGGCTGCATACGCAAGGGTGATTCCGGGAAACTAGTTGGGAGGGGGGGTCAGAAGACACAGGTAAAAGGGCATCGAGAAGTAGGCAATGGTGAAGGTTCAACTGATAAGGGGACGCATCAAAGTTATCATACCTGTAGCAGTAGTAGCAGTGGTAGAGAGCTACCTAAATGTAATATTGGATGTATAATGTTAAATGCACAGAGCATTAGATCAAAATTTGATGAGTTCAGATGCTATGTTGGTATTCAAAAACCGGATATTATTTGTGTAACAGAAACATGGGTTAGTGAGGAATTTTGTGATGATAGGCTACAGGACTTCGAACTACAAGGTTACAACATGTTTTCGTACTGCAGGAAATCACGGCAGGGTGGCGGGGTATTTGTATACGTCAACAGTTTATACGTTGCTACGAGAGTTGATGATCCATTAAAAGCGAAGGACGTAGAATCAATTTGGATAGACGTTAAAATTGGTGCAGGTAATAGGGACAACTTAAGAATAGGAGCATTCTACAGACCAGGTAATCTTTTGAGAGTGCCTCAAGTTGAAGCAGACCGAGTGATCTGCGAAGAAATTCGTAATAATTTTAAAACACATTGTCTGATTATGGGGGATTTCAATTTACGAGGGTATGAAGGCAGGGTAGAGACCAACCAGTGTATGATGTTTAGGCAACTTTTTGAAGAGGAACTTTTTATGCATCAGTTTGTCACTGAACCAACTAGATTATGTTCAATTCTTGACCTAGTCTTCTCTGACAACAGAGAACTAGTGAGTGATGTAACCATCGGTGAGGGACTCGGTAAAAGCGATCATAGTATAGTAAACTTTAATATCTCATCTAATGTTAAGCTCAAAGATAATCTCCTGGTTCCAAATTTTAATCAAGCAGACTTCGACAAATTGAGAAATGAACTTGCCCAGATCGATTGGAACAGTGGGTTTGAAAGATTAGATACATGTGAATCCTGGAATTATTTTAAGACTATATTGAAAGCAGTTCAGAGTAGACACATACCATTTAAGTATAAACGTAGTAGAAAAAACGATAGACCTCCCTGGCTTACACCAGAAGTTAGAAATGCCATCAAAACGAAAAGAGCTGCATTTAAGAAAATGAAGGGATCACCAATTGAGTCAAATAAGAGAAGTTACCAAAAAAGTAGGGACGAGGTAAAGAGAAGAGTCAGGGCAGCAAAAAGAGCAAAGGAAATAGACTTGGCAAAGAACTGCATTGCCGACAGCAAGAGATTTTTTAGTTTTTACAAAATGAATAACGTTTCAAAAAGTATTGGTCCACTTAAAGTAAATGATATGTTGGTAAGTAAAGATAACGAAATGGTGGAATTGTTGAGTAATCAGTTCAGTTCCGTTTTTACAATCGAAGACCAAAGTGGTATCGCATTACTTCATCCTCCGCCAGTAACGGAGGATACTTTGGGAGAGCTGGGCAATATAAGTAGTGATTTAGTTAGTGCATATTTAAAAAAGATAAAACCTAATAAGGCGGAGGGACCAGATACTATATATGCAAGGGTTTTAAAAGAATGTGGAAGAGAGATATCTGTTCCATTGGCTATAATATTTTCCAGATCACTAAAAGAAACAAATATTCCACTTGACTGGAAGAGTGCAAACGTAGTTCCTATATTTAAAAAGGGGGATAAAAGTAAGGTAGAAAATTATAGACCTGTCAGTCTTACCTCCTTAGTTTGCAAAGTACTGGAATCAATCATTAAAGATAAAATAGTAGAATATTTGGATGAATATAAAATCATTAGGGAAAATCAGCATGGCTTCAGGAAGGGTTATTCGTGCTTGACCAACCTTCTGCAGTTTTTGGATGTGGCAACCGATAGTTTTGATAGGGGTGAACAGCTTGATGTAGCGTATCTTGATTTTAGTAAAGCTTTTGATAAGGTTCCCCATAAAAGATTAGGATTACAACTGAAAAGCCACGGAATAAGCGGCAAGGCGCTTGATTGGATCGAGTTTTGGCTCTCAGGACGGCGGCAAAGAGTTTTACTAAATGGGGTCAAATCTGAATGGAGAGATGTGCGTAGTGGGGTGCCTCAAGGCTCAGTTTTAGGCCCATTGTTATTTTTAATATTCATTAATACAATCGAGAATGGTGTAGACAGTAAAGTGTTAAAATTTGCTGACGATCTTAAAGTTTTCAGGGTTATTAGGAGAGATAACGACCAGGATCTTTTCCAGTCGGATCTGGATAGGTTGGTTGAATGGTCAGAAACATGGCAAATGGAATTTAATATTAACAAATGTAAAGTTATGCATGTAGGCCGAGTAAAAAGAAGAACTTCATACAAAATGGGGGGACAGGAGATGTCACAGACGGTAATGGAAAGGGACCTAGGGGTAATAGTTAACAGTAAGCTGTCTGCATCTGACCAGGTAACCAAAGCTAGAAAACAGGCGCTAAGGATGCTTGGTGCCATTTACAGGAATGTTTCTTATAAAAGTGCTGAGGTGATAACTAAACTGTATTGTGCATTTGTTAGACCACATTTAGAGTACTGTGTTCAAGCTTGGTCTCCAACGTATGAGAAAGATTGTTGGTTACTAGAAAGGGTACAAAAACGGGCAACGAAAATGGTTAACGGTATTAGTAATTTAGAATATGAGGATAGGCTTAAAACATTGGATATGTTCTCACTTAAATACAGAAGATTGAGGGGGGATCTCATTGAAGTTTTTAAGTTTGTAAATGGTCAACAGATTGGGTATTTAAAGAACTTGTTTGATTTTGATAGAGAGAAAAGAGGGCGATGCCATCAGTATAAACTTATTGTTAAACAAAGCAGGACTAGATTAAGACAGTCGTTTTTCAGTAGAAGGGCTGTGAGCCATTGGAACAATTTACCAGGTGATGTAATCAGTGCAGCCACATTAGTTTCTTTCAAAGCTGGGCTCGACAAATATTTTGCGGGAAAGGGTTTTGTTTATAGATATTCCTGGGATTAGTCTTAGTTATAGTGATACACATATGCGAATATACATAAGAACATAACAAATTGAAATAGGTTGCTTACAAGAAAGGGATTATTTTGAGAAGGAAGATTGTGTATGTGTGGGACTAGTGTAATTACAACGTTTGAATGGATTGAATGTCTTGTGAATGTAGATTGCTAAATTCTGAGGTTCGTGTGTGCAGGACGATGTATATGTACTGGATGTTAAATTCTGAAAATGGTTAGTGTGTATTACATGATATGGTGCCCTGCGAGGCAATGTATGTGGCCGTTCATGTCCGTTGTCACATGTGTGCCGTTCACGTCCATGTGTGCCGTACAACCCAGGACGGGCCCATGAGGCTCTTTGTTGTACTGAAAATTTATGTCTTTATGTCTTTATGTCTTTATATATATATATATATATATATATATATATATATATATATTGTCTATATATATATATATATATATATATATATATATATATATATATATATATATATATATAGATGTATATATAGATGTATATATAGATGTATATATAGATATATATATATATATATATATATATATATATATATATATATATATATATATATATATATATATATATATGTACATATATATGTATATATATATATATATATATATATATATATATATATATATATATATATATATATATATATATATATATATATATATGTATATATATATGTATATATATATATATATATATATATATATATATATATATATATATATATATATATATATATGTATATGTATATGTATATGTATATGTATATGTATATGTATATGTATATGTATATGTATATTAGGGTGGTCCTTAAAAATAAAATTTCGAAATTAGACCGGGACGCCCACTAATATTGTTCCTTTTGTGGTAGAAATAGTCCTTAAAAAAATATAAAAAATAAATATTAATATTTAGAGGTCGCCCAAGCAACTTATATATTTGTGTTAACAGTTTAGGCCCAGCGCTGCGCAATAGGATATTCATTCAAAGTTTATCGGGTTTCGCGCCACAGAGTTCGTTACCATGGCAACGGTGGTTGTTTGATTGTTGGCACCGCGTGACGAGACTACCGCGCAAAGGCCCCGGCTGTGCGGCGGAGGCAGCATATTTGGTCTGAGAGGTGGAGGAGCGCGCTGCACGATTTTTGCTGCAGGTGAGTGCCCTTTTGTACTAATGATTTACCACAAATTTATATTTGTTTTATCCCATTGTTTATCTTTCTACGATGCATTATGACAATTGTATTGAACATTGAATCGAAAATGGTCGACTCGAATTTTGTGATGTATATGCCCCCCCCCCTCCGTTGTTGTGTAAAATATTTCCCTCCCGTAATGGGTAATCGCCGAACGCTAAACGTTCCATTTGATTTTGCAGGATCGCGATGTGAGTCGCAATGGCTGCTACACGCGCAAAAACTTCAGTGTATCTGGTGGGGGCGGTCGATGATGACATTAAGGGATCTAAGCTCCCGTCTAAGCGCCAGGCTTTGGCATACTTCTTCAACCTTCACCTGGACGGCAAGATGCCTGTGAAAGATGCAGCAGCCCGGACTATCGATATAGTTGCGGCCTTCTGGAATCGCGCTCGGATTCCGATTCAATAGGAACAGCGATGCCGTGAGAAGGTGCTGAAGCTCTTCGTCACGTGGCAGACACTCAAGAAGCACCGCAACCGGAAGTCAGCAACCCAGGCGAACAACGAGAAAGCGTTCGTCGACGTTCTGGACGACCTATTCGACGTGGCGCACGCCGACGCGCTCTCCATTAAGAACAACGAGGACAGGGAATTCTTGCTGGCTCAACGTGAGAAGGGAAGGCGCGGTTGCATGACGACGGTGGACAAGACCCTCGCGGAGAAGGAGAAACGAAAGAACAAAGCCGAGAAGAGGACTGAAAGGCGACGTCGCCGCGCTGACGAGATGTCGGCCTCGACGAGTGCCGTGGCGACTCTGGCATCTTCGTCAAACAGCAGCGATGCGTCGTCAGCAGCGGAAGAATCCGAGGATGAGGCTACCGGAGCCTTCAAGTGTACGGTATTCCCTCTGAAGCGCGGAAGGAAGGAGATTATGTCACCAAACTTGGCAGCGGCGCTGGACCGGCACAATATCTCGGACCGAAAGGCAGTGGCTGTCATCGGCGAGACAGCCAAGAGTCTCGGTCATGACATTCAGGAAATGGTGATGAACCGAAGCACGATTCGTCGGAACCGACTGCAGCATCGAAAGGAGTCCGCTATGAAGCTGAAGGAAGAGTTTGTCACGAGCGGGCCCCTCGTTGTCCACTGGGATGGAAAGCTGATGCCGGACATCACCGGGCACAGCTCCGTGGACCGCCTTCCTGTCCTTGTTTCCGGCAAGAGGCTTCTGCAGCTCCTGGGTGTCCCAAAACTGCCGACCGGGACGGGTCGTGCACAGGCTGACGCCGTGACGCACTGCATTAAGGACTGGGGCCTCGAGAGCAACGTCCGTGCGATGTGTTTTGACACAACCAGCTCCAACACAGGCCGACTGAACGGCGCCTGTCTGCTCATCGAACGAGACCTCGGCGTCCAGCTTCTGCACCTGGCGTGTCGCCACCACATCCTGGAGCTGGTCATAGGCGCCGTCTTCACGGACTGCATGGGTTGTAGCTCGGCGCCGGAAGTGATGCTCTTCAAGCGATTCCAGGCGCAGTGGCGCTCCATCAACCAGGCAGACTTCGATGACGCTTTCACGAGCGACGACGTGATGCCCGAGATCATTGATGTGAAGGACGACGTTCTTTGCTTCATCGAACAGCAACTGGACGAACAGCAGCAGCGCGATGATTACAGGGAGATGCTAATCCTCGCGCGTGCCTTCCTTGGTGGCGGTGTGACGGCGCCGTTTCGGTACCCGGGACCCATTCATCATGCACGGTGGATGGCCAAGGTCATATACTCCTTCAAGGTATGGCTCTTCCGCCGCCAGTTCCGGCTCACGGTACGAGAGGAGTCTGGCCTTCGCGACATCTGCGTGTTCGCCGTCAGGCTGTACCTGAAGGCCTGGTTCACGGCGCCCCTCGCCGCCGCAGCCCCCCACAGCGACCTGGAGCTGATGAAGGTTCTGGCCGCTTACCCGAACCGGGTGATCGGAAAAGCGGCTGGAGCGAAGCTGGCAAAGCACCTCTGGTATCTTTCAGAGGACCTCGTCGGCCTCGCTCTCTTCGACCGCGCCGTCCCGTTTGCCACGAAGGCACTGATGGTATCGGCGATGGAGGTAGAAGCGGATGGAAGCGAGGACGACATGCAGATCCCGCGTGCCCAAGTCGAGTTCGCTTCTGTCATCGGCAAGACGGTGGCTGACTTCGCGACAGCGAACTCACGGCGCATCTTCGAGCGCCTGAACATGCCCAGCGGCTTCCTCGATGTCTCGCCAGAGGAGTGGGAGGATCGTGAAGACTTTAGGAAAGCTGCGGAGACGGTCCAGTGCCTGCACGTGGTAAACGACCACGCCGAGCGCGGTGTGGCGCTGATCCAGAAGTTTAGCGGCTCTATCACTCACGACGAGGAGCAGCTGCAGTTTCTCGTTCGTGTGGTCGACGATCATCGTCGCCGCTACCCTGACGCGCTGAAGCGGACCGTAGCCGGGCAGTAAACAAACTGTCTTGTACAGTGACGTACATAGTGA
>JAXIVJ010003071.1:80000-99007 GCA_036785665.1 Chirona hameri
TTTGTGTATGCCGTATGCTACTTAAGATGGTATAACTATACAATACTTATTTTTCAGGACCTCACTTCCTCTTGTGAGCAATATCTTCAATCTTGATATAATAATGATGTGTTCTATTTAATATTTACAGTAATTGATTGAATTTGGAGCAAATTTGCTGGATATAATGTGTGAAGGTGTGACAAAAAGTGAATTTTTAAGATTAGGCTGACCAACAAGTGTCCAAAAATGTATGAGCCTGACCGACCGATTACCAAATCGGTCACAACATTTTGTCGGTTACCAAAATTTTGGTAACCGATTGACACCATTAGTTGCTAGAATCTTGCAGACGTCCAAATCAAATGTAGCAATCCCTAATGTTTTGCATCAACATGATAACAATGTTCTGTTGTACACAACAGGAGTTACGTGAAATGGCGTATCCGTTCCCCCCAAAAAATGATAACCAAACATCATGGCTGTATTCTGCAAGCAAGACGCATACAGGGCTATTCCTGAAAATGGTCGACTTTGGAGGCACATTACCGACCTTGATTTCCCACTTCACTGTAAAAAAAACAAAAAAAACAAAACGACATCGTTTGCTTGATCAATTCTAAGGCTAATAAACATAAATACTTGCAATTTAAAAAAGTCGACAAATCTGAATTTCCAGCGCATGCGAGGCAATAGTTTCCACATCCAAGCTACCGTATGCATGACGTCATAATTGTCATGAAGTTTTTTATGGTCATGCAGGAGAAAAGAGAAACATGGCCATTTTTCGACGGATATCCATCTATCGTCCCAAACAAATTCCATATTCGTGCCTTTTCAGCTCGAAATACCCCGTATAGCCAAATTTCAAGACAACTTTCAAGGTGACCTAGTTCCCTTTAACACGTTATCGTGTTTCAACTTTTGTCACAAGTCACAACATGATAGATGAGGGGTGGACCGAGAAGTTCAGGTGAAGCTGTGTTGATCTTGCGCGGAATGTGGAGACTTTCCTGGTACACGACATTCATTAGTGATACAGGTACTTAGTTTGTCGCGGCAACGACCAGTCGCGTTACATCAATAACCTAACGTTCCGGCACATCGGCGAGCGGCAGCAGGCTGTCCCTGTTCCTCTCGACACATGCTCTGGGGAGGCTTCTCCTCACACACTCAATTCAGAAGATAAGGCGGTATCGCCAGCCAATAGAAAACAAGCAATCGTGGCTGTGGGATGTGGGTGCAGAAAGCCGGGCATATCGCTGGCCTGATATGGTTGTTTACGATGCTGTCAAGTTAGTGTCGTTCCTGAACCTCATATGAATACAAACGTCACGTCTGGCTGCGCGTTTCACCAAACGTACCTACTCCGTCGTAGTTTTGGTTCGTAGATCGTTATCTACTCCATCTTACCAACCCCCGTTCACGAACGCCGTCGTTAGTAACGACGTCGCAACTAACTACCATGAGTAGGTCGGGCCGGGCGCTGACAAAACTCATGCAACTTAGTTTCAAGATGATGCAAATAATCATTGAAATTTTCAGAGATGAAAATGTTTTGTAAAATATTGATGAATTTGTAATACTCACTTTATCAATATTATTCATAAATTGATTTTAATTAATCATGTATTTGTAAACATCTTGCCGCGCTCGATCACGGCGCTTATGCGGCAAATTGGTGATTGTTTGTTTATGTACCCTAGGTACTAATTATCTTGCTGTTTTCTGACCTTGGTTACTTTGATTCAGAGGTCCTAAACTGTTATATTTTTACCAGCAGATCTTATCTAAATTTAATTTCCATGTATCACTGTTTATATTTGTATATTTGCTGTCATGCTCAAACATTGGCTGGAGCTTTCCAGAGCAAGTTGGTGGGGCAAAATCATCATATTGGGTGTCTGTTTTGGCATGGCTGAGGTGAAAAATGTCCATTTTAACACCAGAAAATCTTCAATCTGGCAAAGTTGGTGGGGCAGTACCAAGGGCGGATCCAGCCGGCCGGAGGGGGGGGGGGTGGAAACCAGTTTTTAGCGGACCTTACCTACCCCCCAATTTCGAATTCTTCCCGGATTTGTACCACTTTAATTTTGCAACCACACGATTTCTAATGTTTTTTTTTAGGTTTTCGATCTTTTGGGATATCGAAAAAGGAAATATGTCAGCTTGCAGTTTGTATTGTTCCGCAATTGCCTTACACAGAGCAAAATATGTAAATTGTCAGCTGTACCCGGGGGCGTCGCCGATAATTTTTGAGTGTGTGTGGGGGGGGGGGGGGGGAGGGGGTCGGCTGAAATGACGAAAAAATATACCCCAATTTGTTATGTGTGTATTTAAAGCCTTTGCAGCATTTGTATTGTTGGATTTGCATGTTATAGCAGGTAGACACTTGTCTTGTTAGCGCCGCGAAGCGGCAATATATGTTTACGGGTTTGCCTGATAAAACCCAGAAATATATAAGGCCTTGCCTTGTAATAAGGCCTTGGAAGGATAAGAAGCTAAAAATGTTATTCATTCAAGTCAGCGTTGCAATGAACCGAAGACGATGGACTATGGCTTCGCTATGACGATGACTACCGATGTGACGCCGCGAAGCGGCGTACAAAAAAAGTGGGTCCTGGAAAAACAAAATTGGAACCAGACCGATAGTGGAACCAAGACCTCTTTTCCTGGTTGCACATCTCGGTATGATGCAAAATGTTGAAATGAATGTAGTTTTCCATATACATTCGCATCGGATAGTAAATCACGATGACCGATGGTAGTCAGCGCTCAATAGTACATATGATAAAACCAATAAGGCGCCGTAATTGGCGATGAACGAGCGAGCGCGAAATAAATGTATGGTTAATTTCAACGCGATCGGCAAGTAGTTTCTAATATATAAAAAAGGTGAGCACGTGCGCACCTGCATAGGCACCACACCCTGACTTGTGGCAAAGTGGCGGCTAAGAGGTCCCTAACCACACACCAAATTTGAACACAATCGGCATAGCCGTTCCTGAGATATAGAATAGGGTGAGCACGTGCGCACGTGCAGAGGCACCCACCCCTGACTTGTGGGAAACTGGTGGCTGAGGGGTCCCTAACCACACATCAAATTTGCACATAATCTGCCAAGCGGTTGCGAAGTTTTTGCGAGAAAACACTTTTCAACACCCAGGAGCGTAGCCAGGATTTCGGCCGGGGGGGGGGGGGCAAACGGGATCAGAGGGGCCCTCGTAGCCAATTGGGGCCCACACACTGGCGGATCTAGGGTTCGAGTTTGGGGGTAAAAATTTATATCCCATCAAACCCATCAAACCGCCTGAAATCAGCACAAAATGTACACATTTCCTGATAAGAAAATCTAAGCAACTTTATCTAAGGAAGTTTGTTTTAAATCAGCTATCAATGCATAAGTAAGCGAAATCTGATGAGTTTTCAGAAATGTGAGACTTTGAGATTCCCCCTAAAAAAAACTTCCGTGCCCCCCCCCCCCCCCCACCACCACCCTTCCCAAACGTCTTCTTCCAAACGTCCAGACCCCAATACATTTTGTCCTAACGTCACAATAACTTCACGCGCATCCACATGAGGGCTTGCGCTGTTATTGTAGCTCGTTGGCTATGCTACCAAATGCTGCCATATATAGGAGATCGGACAGATCATTTAGTAACCAACGCTTAAAAGTCGATAACATTAACTCGGTAGGCCTGAGGCAGGCACGTAGCCAAGGGGGGGGGGGGTGGGGGGTGGGGGGGGGGGGGGGGAGGGGGGGGGGTGGGGGGGGGGGGGGCGGGGGAGGCTACCCGCCCCCCCCCCCCCCCCCCGCCCTGGAGGCCCGGCGGGCCCTTTTCGGGCGCGCACCGAAAAGGGCCGACGAGACCACGCTCATGGACTACGCGAAGCGTGGTCTTTAAGAGTTTAGAGCATTTCAGAGGTTCTTTAGGGGCACCAGGGTCCTTTTCTGAAAGACCAGGAGGGCCCTTGGACGTTCAGCAGAGTCCTGTACATGTCAGAAGGGCCCATGGACAAGCCGAAAGGGGCCCCTGAGCGGGTCAAAGGGCCCCTGAACACGTCGAATGAGCACCGAGCCAGCACAGAGGGACCCCTGGGAAGGTCGGAGAGGCCCCTGAGCATGTCGGCAGGGCGACAAAGCAGCCAGTGCAGTCCCTTGCCAGGTCTTAAGGACCCCCTGAACAGGCTGGAAGGCCCCTGGACAGACCAGCACCAGAGGGCCTCTGGGAAGTTAAAAGGGCCCCTCTGCATGTCAGAGGGGCCCTGACCAGACAGAAAGGGCCCCTGAACATGCCGAATGGGCTCCTAGTCAGCACGGAGGGGCCCCAGGGCAGGTCGAAGGGCCCTCTGAGCATGTTGACAAGGCGACAAACAGAAAGCGCAGTCTCTTGCCAGGTTGGAAGGGGCCTTTAGAAGGCTGGAGGGCTCCTGGGCAGACCAGAGGGCCCCTTGGGAAGTTCAAAGGGCCCCTGTGCATGTCAAAGGGGCCCCTGACCAGACCGAAAGGGTCCCTGAGCAGGTCAGATGGCCCCTGATTACGTCGAATGGGGCCTCTGGCCAGCACAGAAGGGACCCCTGGCAGGTCGGAGAGGCCCCTGAGGATGTCGGCAGGGTGAAAAAGCAGACCAGTGCAGTCCCCTGGTCAGCTCGGAAGGGCCCCTGAGCAGGCTGGAGGGCCCCTGGACAGACCAGAGGGCCCCTGGACAGACCAGAGGGCCCCTGGACAGACCAGAGGGCCCCTGGACAGATCAGAGGGCCCCTGGAAAGTTGAACCTCACAAAATAAAGTGCCGAAATCCGTAGTTGTTTTTTTTTGGGGGGGGGGGGGGGGGTTAAACGCTCGGGAAGGGGGCCCTTTCGAGGCGCCGCCCCCCCCCCCCCCCCACACCCCCTGGACGAAATCCTGGCTACGTGCCTGGCCTGAGGGGCCCTCGAAATGCCTGAGGGGCCCTCGAAATGCCTGAGGGGCCCTCGAAATGCCTGAGGGGGCCCTCGAAATGTCTGAGGGGCCCTCGAAAGGAATTGGAGGCCCTGGGAAGGCCTGAGGGGCCCTCGAAATAAATACCAGCTCTTAAATGCTGTTATTTATTCGTGTTAGATTTGTTCGTGGACGTTCTTTATGCGACATAAGAGGCGTTTTGCGGGCACCTGACACCACTCCAAAACACTGGGGCCTTCGGCCCCAGGGGGGCCCTCGCTCGGTCGCCAGAGGGGCCCGCCTGGCCTCCAGGGGGGGAGGGGGCATGGCCCCTTTGCCCCCCCCCCTGGGCTACGCCACTGTCAACACCCCTCACGCCACAGCCACGCGCCCACGCGCAGTGGTAGTCACCCATATGAGTCGCCACTGGTCCCAAACAGGTCAGGTTTGGATGGGGCTACTCAGCAAAAGAAACCCGCTTGTCAATCAGACGTGCGGTTGCAGAGATATTAGCTTCTCAAAAGCGTCGCCACGGGCCGGGTCGGGCCGGGTCGGGGCCGGACCGCTCATATTCAGATTTTTATCATATACCACGGAAGGACGAGCGAGCGCGTAATAACTATATTACATATGTAACGAACTGTGACAAACAACAGGTAACAGTGCAATGGTTTGAAAGCAGCAAGAGGCAGAACGACTTTCCCGCTCATAAATGGTCTCTGTGGATCTGGAGGAGCCTGGGGAGCTGGCTTGGGGAGATAGTCCTGGCCTGGTCCCCACTATTAGCTCTTCGGTTCAGCAAGTTGGGCACCTCTGGAGCAGCTTCCCGGGTGCCGATGTCCGCGTCTTTGCGTTCGTGTCGCCTTTTTCGTACTCGGCAGACTAGCTAAACATGTAGCCCCGCTTTAAAGTTAATATTTTATGAAGAGAGTTGGCCCTGGGACCAGCAATTACCGCCAAGGAGAGCCTTACACCGGCCACAGATGACCCCCCCCCCCCCATCTCAGGAGTATCTGTGGCTGACCGGCCACAGATGCCCCCCCCCCTCTCAGGTGTGTCTGTGGCTGACCGGCCACAGATGACCCCCCCCCCCACCCCACCCCATCTCAGGTGTGTCTGTGGCTGACCGGCACAGATGACCCCCCACCCCCACCCCATCTCAGATGTATCTGTGGCTGACTGGCCACAGATGACCCCCCCCCCCCCATCTCAGGTGTGTCTGTGGCTGACCGGCCACAGATGACCCCCCCCCCAATCTCAGGTGTGTCTGTGGCTGACCTGTCCACAGATGACCCCCCCCCCCATCTCAGGAGTATCTGTGGCTGACCGACCACAGATGATCCCCCCCCATCTCAGGTGTGTCTGTGGCTGACCGGCCACAGATGACCCCCCCCCCCATCTCAGGGAGTATCCCCCCCCCCCCCCTGTGACTGACCGGCCACAGATGACCCCCCCCCCATCTCAGGAGTATCTGTGGCTGACCGGCCACAGATGATCCCCCCCCCCATCTCAGGTGTGTCTGTGGCTGACCGGCCACAGATGACCCCCCTCCCCCCTCTCAGGAGTATTTGTGGCTGACCGGCCACAGATGACCCCCCCATTCTCAGGTGTGTCCTGTGGCTGACCGGCCCACAGATGACCCCCCCCCCCATCTCAGGTGTGTCTGTGGCTGACCGGCCACAGATGACCCCCCCCCCCATCTCAGGAGGTATCTGTGGCTGACCGGCCACAGATGATCCCCCCCCCCCATCTCAGGTGTGTCTGTGGCTGACCGGCCACAGATGACCCCCCCCCCCCATCTCAGGGAGTATCTGTGGCTGACCGGGCCACAGATGATCCCCCCCCCCATCTCAGGTGTGTCTGTGGCTGACCGGCCACAGATGACCCCCCCCCCCCCATCTCAGGTGTGTCTGTGGCTGACCGGCCACAGATGACCCCCCCCCCCCATCTCAGGTGTGTCTGTGGCTGACCGGCCACAGATGACCCCCCCCCCCATCTGTTGGCTGACCGGCCACAGATGACCCCCCCCCCATCTCAGGTGTGTCTGTGGCTGACCGGCCACAGATGACCCCCCCCCCACATCCAGGTGTGTCTGTGGCTGACCGGCCACAGATGACCCCCCCCCCCCCCCACCCCATCTCAGGTGTGTCTGTGGCTGACCGGCCACAGATGACCCCCCCCCCCCCATCTCAGGTGTGTCTGTGGCTGACCGGCCACAGATGACCCCCCCCCCTCCATCTCAGGTGTGTCTGTGGCTGACCGGGCCACAGATGACCCCCCCCCATCTCAGGAGTATCTGTGGCTGACCGGCCACAGATGACCCCCCATCTTAGGAGTATCTGTGACTGACCGGCCACAGATGACCCCCCCCCCCATCTCAGGATATCTGTGGCTGACCGGCCACAGATGACCCCCCCCCCCACAAAGAGTGTCTGTGGCTGGACCGGCCACAGATGACCCCCCCCCCCCCCATCTCAGGTGTGTCAGTGGCTGACCGGCCACAGATGACCCCCCCCCCCCCCCCCCCATCTCAGGTGTGTCTGTGGCTGACGGCCAGGCTGCCCGACAGAGATGACCAGCAGTGCGCATATCTCTTACTTTTCTTAAATGGAGGCGCCCCAACTGGTAAGCAGTAGCCGCCCACAGAAATGTCCAGAGGCACTGAGGCGCCTGGATGGAAAATAACGTTTAATGACCGAAGGACACGGTTATTTTCCGTCGAGAAGGCGCCTATTGATGCAGCGACAGAACCCCGAAGTGCACCCCGTCTCAGATTGGCTGTGACTGACCGCCAGAGATGACCACACGCACTCCACACCCACACTCCCGCGGGACCCCGGCAACCGCGTGATTGGCACCGCTGGCACTGCCGTCGCTGCAGGCTGCTCTCACGATCAATAGCCCAGCCCCTCGCTGCTGATTTCGCTATACTGCCGGGATACTCGCCGTTTGTCTGCAGTGCTGTCAAACAGGGATTTAGGAACGTCACGAAAAGTGTGTGTGTGTGTGTGTGTGTGTGTGTGTGTGTGTGTGTGTGTATGTGTGTGGTGTGTGTGTGTGTGTGTGTGTGTGTGTGTGTGTGTGTGTGTGTGTGTGTGTGTGTGCGTGTGCGTGTGCGTGTGCGTGTGCGTGTGCGTGTGCGTGTGCGTGTGCGTGTGCGTGTGCGTGTGCGTGTGCGTGTGCGTGTGCGTGTGCGTGTGCGCGCATGTGTGTGTGTGTGCGCGCGCATGTGTGTGTGTGCGTGCGTGTGTGCGGTGGGGGGGGGGGGTCAGTGAAAGTTTGACCTCGTCTTGAGAGAGCCCCAATCCTCCTATGGAAGATTTATTTGCAGATTTGGGCTCTTCTTGTCTTGGCGAACATTTTGCACCACAATTCTTTCTCACCAAGCAAAATAAAATATTTTAGCAAACAAAATGGCTGAAAAATGAAGGGCCATCGGCCCCCAGCCTCACCCCTGTGCCTACGCCTATGCTGTGAAATATCTAAATGCGATTACATATTGCGATAATAATGTTGCTCATTTTATAGAAACGTTAAAACCCTATTTGTAACGGGGGGGGGGGGGGGGGGGGGCGGATTTCCGCCCCCATGTTTTCTCAGATATCTCCAGAACGGCTGGGAGCAGGTCATGCAATTTTGGGACTTTTCCTAAATCGATTTTCACATTCAGTGTCAAAATTTTGAGTTCTTAACCTGAACAGAGGCGGTTCCAGGGGACGTTTTTGGGAGGATTCAGCGGCGACATTTGGCGATAATACGGAAATGCGATCTTCATGGTTTCTTCCTAACTGCCTCAAGTATAAAAGTTACATCGGTTTAAGGTGATTGAAGCAAGTGCAAATTAGTTGATGTTAATGAAATATCATACAATTTTTTTGGCAGAGGCCGGTTTCAGGGGCTGGAAAAGGGAGTTTCTAGGAAGTATTCAATGCTTGGCGGGAAGCCAATAGAGCGATGTAAGGGGCATTTATAGCTATCAAGATGTAAAAGATAGATTCTCCTTCCATTATTTGCATAATTTATTACATACAGAGTTGCAGGGGGCGTGTTCAGGCACATGACAAGGGGGTGACTGTCATGGTGATGACGATATTCCAGCGATTACGACGCAATAGACGGCTATTTTATAATGATATATGCACATATGAGGACAGGAGAGGGAATGACGTCATTTTGTTGCAGAAGCGCGCTCAGGAATGGAAGAAAGGGGTCATATATTGCAAGGAAACTAAGATGCATTGGGCCTACAATGACATAACATACTGCAGTTTTTCGGATTAAACATGCACTACAGGGTACTCTACAAACGATTATAAGATAATAGGCGAGTCTAGGAAGGGTAAAAAGGGGTGAGCAATGTGAATTGAAGTTGTAAGTGAAAAAGTCACTGTTGACTAGGTTAGTATCATGATAGCGGATAATATACCTATCAAAAGGTCTTTTCGCCGCCCCAGTTTTGATCCTGGATACCGCCTATGATGAAGTATAACATGCAAAAAGGAACTATCTATAATCAGGTAACGTATTTATAGTGCTGGGTAGCAAATTGCCTGCGGTTAATATTTGGTTTCTATTTGACCTCCCTTTTTCGCTAACCTGGTATCCGCCTATGGCAAAAATGTTATATAACTGTTTTATAATTTCGCAATAAACACACGATTTCATTTATAAAAAAAAACATTAAAAAAACTATTACGGATTTACTTCACCCCCACATTGAGTGACCTGCACACGACCTATGATTTTGAATTTTCAAAAGCCACCGCCATATATCAATTTCCAATACAATCTCTATCGATCAACATCGGTTGGCGTTAAAATCGGTTGATAAACATGACAGCTGTGTTGGATCACAAATATCTCTAAGATTTGTAGTTTTTGCCCCCCTGTTGCCCCTCTATCAAACATTTCGGATTTTTTGATTTTTTAGAAATGTAGATCGTGTTGTGGGGAACCAAACACCGTGTTGATTTTTGCAAATAGGACGGGTAGATCTCGAGATCTCCGGGTGGGGTGGGGGGGGCGGAATCCGCCCCCCCCCCCCGTTAGAAATAGATTAGCCAGGAGCCTGTTACAAATAGGGTTAAGGGGACCAAATTAAATCAAGCTTTGTACTTCAAATCAGCAGCGAAGACATAATGCATACATTATGCACACACCATGCATGGTTTCAGTAACGGCACGTGGAATGGATGTTGCGCTATTGAAAAACCTGTCTGAGACTGAGTTAATCACGGCACGTGAAAACAGTCGACAAGCCAATGCATTTGTAAATTTGACTCAGATTTCTGTTAGAACTGGCGCATACATATATTGTATACCTACGTTCAACGAGAACCGTGAACCATTTCACCATTCAATTACAAACTTTAAGCTTTATAGTGGAGACCAAAAGTATAGTGGAGACCAAAGGTATAGGGCACGCACGCACGGTGCATATTTGAGTCCGGATAGTTTGTAGGTAGTCTGCCGGCGGCTGAATGATTACACCTGCTGCCTGTGTGACGGGTGAGTGACGGCGGGACCTGTGTTTAAACCCGCGCTTGACCGGGGGGAGGGGATTTGCAACACAATGGCACTATTCAACATGAAACTTTGGGTACCTTCTCCCCACATCAATTTTACATCTTCTGTGCGATAATGAAGCAATTTCGTCGATAAATTTGTGAGATATAGCAAATTTAGTGACGTCACTACATACGAGTTTTACGATCAAATCAGCTACACTTAAACAGGCCGTGTAAAGACTATTTTTTTTAGATAAAATGCAATAAAAAACGTCACAAGATAGAAAATCGCAAGGTCTACAAAATGGCTATCTCGGATTTTTTAAAAGTTTTTGACCCCCCAAAAAATATCTGAAAAATGCCCACAAAATAAAAATTTCAAAAATGTAAAAAACGGAACATTTGTTAGAGACCTACATATGGAAAATATCCACACCAATTTCAAAGCAACGTTTTCATTTTTGACTCACTTATGGGTAACTCATGACGTCATATTTTTTAATTGCGTTTTCTTCGCTTGTATTGACCAGATACAGACACAGTAAATGCCAGCACTCTATTTATGAGACAAAACTGGTCTAGAAACATGTCTTTTTATTTAGATTTATCCATTTCAAATTTGGACCATGTAACCTGAACTTGACCTAAGCTTGACATTAACTTCACTTAAATGAGGTTAGATGGTAAAATGACCATCACTATCGAATTATAAGTGTCAAATAGCCCATAAAACATATGTTGCATGACTTTCCAAAATCATCTGCGCATGGTGACCTTTTGTGACCTGACCTTGACCTTGACCTTTCCCAACAATCTCATTTTAGCTCATGCCGGATTTGTATTATACCTTTGGGAGCACTTTGGGTGATCATGGTCGTAATCAAAGGCTTTAGATGGAAAGAATGGTCCATAAACTCAAATGCCTCCATTTTGACCTTTGACCCGATCTTGACCTGATATGTGACCTCAATTATAAAATTTCGAGTACGCTTTAGATGCGTCTTATTGAGAGCTTTCGAATGCCGTGTTGCGCGTCTCGCTGCAATCATTAGTTCTGGAGATAAACGAGGCGGGGCAATATTTGCCACCCCCCCCCCCCGGTCAATGGCGTTCTGCTGAGACCGCGGTCAAGCGCGGATTAACAGTGACTGACGGCGAGACCTGTGTGTTGCAGTGGACACGCCCGACCCGTACGTGGTGCTGTCGGTGCCCGGCACGAACGGCGGCTCCCAGCGCACACCCAGCGTCCGATAACTGCACCAGCCCCGTCTGGAACCAGCAGTTCGAGTTACTCTACGACGCCGAGCTCAACAAAATCCTCGGTAAGCCGCCTCGCGACCTCCGGAGAAAAACATCGCCTCACACGACCTGATTGCGAATCTGCGAATCGTCCGGCACCCACGAGCTGCGAACGAAGCCTTTATGATTCTCGATGTCGCGATGCACGATACGGCATGTCGCGATGGCCAAAGAGAAAATGACATACAGACAATATAGCGTCATACATTTATAGACATCTATTTATATATATTACACATTAACATCCAGGCAGTCTGCGTTCAATTACAAGCAGGCTCACTTCGACAAACTGAGAACATTATTAACGTTGGTGCCGTGAATGTACTTGATGACCTGTCTGTAGATGAAGCCGTGGATATGTTTTATGATATTTTAAACGCAGCTATTCGCGACTCTGTCCTGTCGTCCAGATCAAACAGAATTTCCCTCCTTGGTTTGACCGAGATCTGCGAATTTTTTTTACTCGAGAAGGAAACAGCTTTTCGAAGAATGAAAAGAAATTGATGTGAGGAAACCGAGCACGACTTTCGGGATAAGAGAAGGGCGTTTAAAAATGCAGCCAATTCCAGTCATAGTGTGGATAGTGTGGTGTGGATCTAATCCGGACTCACCGATGACTTCAAATCCAACCCCAAATGATTTTGGTCATTTTTTAAAAGTGTCAAAGACGGTAACAGGGCTCTGTCAGCACTGAAGGTAGACGGAACCTAGATAACGGACGACAGGGATAAGGCGAATGTGCTCAATAGGGGTTTCGCGTCTAAATTCTCAGACGCCGCCATTTCTGAGCTTCCTGATGCGCCCGTGTATAACTTGCCATCATTAGCTGAGCTCGAATGTGACTTTTAAATACTGGCAGGGCGATTCTCGAGAGTATCCCTGCCAACAAGGCGTGTGGCCCGGACGGGATCAGTGCTCGTATTATTCGGGAATGCAGTGAAGCGCTCGTCATTCCGTTAACCAAGATTTGTCAACTGTCATTGAGACGAGGTGTTTCCGGAGCTCTGGAAACGGGCGAATGTTGTGCTTGTCTTCAAAAAGGGTAGTGTAAAAGATCCGAACTGCTACCGGTCTATATCGCTGATTCCCCTCTTTGGCAAGGTACTTGAAAAAGTTGTGTATATAGGCCTTTTGCGACATGTGGCGCCCGCTATCTCACCAGCACAACATGGATTCATGTCGGGTAGGTCGTGCGCATCTAACCTGGCATCACTACTGGTCACTGCTTGGGACTCCATCGAAGAGCGACTTCAAACCGATTGCATCTATACAGATTTTTCGGCAGCCTTTCAAAGTGTAAATCATTCTCTTCTGGTACACAAACTTCAAAATTCGTACAATATCACTGGCTCGGCCCTAAAATGGTTCACATCTTACCTAGATAACCGGGAACAGCGAGTGGTAGTCAACGGCAAGTTTTCAGAGTGGTGCCGGGTAACGTCGGGAACACCGGAAAGCAGATTGATCTCTCCAATTTTGTTCTCCTTATACATTAATGACTTGCTGGACGGTATATCCTCCCGGGTACTGTTGTTTGCTGACGATGCAAAACTGTTCAGACAAAATGCTCGTCAAAGCGACGCTGAAGTACTCCAGAAAGATTTAAATCAGCTCTATAAGTGGTCCAAAACTTGGATGCTCAAACTGAACCCGTCCAAGTGCAAATCTTTTCGGATGACACTGAGAACGAAGCCAATAGTGACGAAATATTCGATCGGAAACACCACGTTGGAAGACGTGGAATATATTCGCGGTTTAGGAGTAATTCTAGACACAAAGCTGACATTTAGCAATCATATCGAAAATACCATGAGAAGAGCCAATAGAGCCCTTGGCGTCCTTATTAGATCGTTCCAGAGGGCTAACCCGAGATGATATATCAAAGAGACATCAGTACTGACGTATTTTGCCTAAGTCCGCTCAAATATGGAATATTGTAGTGTGATATGGGGCGGTGCCGCTCGAACGCACACTGATAGGCTGCAGCGCATAGAGCATACGTTCCTGCTGTGGCTGAACGCTCACTGTTGCTCGCAATCACCATCCATGGCGTACGATGACCTATTGTCTCATTTTAAACTTGTTTCTGTATCGGCACGTAGGACCCATCATGATCTCATGTTCATTCACAACGTTTTTAAGGGTAAAATATCATCGTCATTTTTATTGCAGTCATTTTTCGACAATGTACCGTGTCGTACTACCAGGCAGCTGACCCTCACATTGCTTAAAGGGACACTCCCACCTTCCCAAAAGTTGTCAAATGTACACCGCTTGTGGTGCAAAATATGGAATAATTGCTGCCGAATACGATTATGACATTTGTTTCTCGAAAACAGTGCTCAATTTCATAAAAAGTTAAGTTTTAATATTTGGGTTGATGACGTCATATTTAGCTCTAGAGAGCTATACAGAAATCCTTTACGCTGCCAAAGTATGGCACAATTATTTTGAGACAATTCTGGCGCTTTGAATACAAAACATACCAATTACCAAACCATTTGAAACACGCAAATATCTCCAAGTCTAACCTTAAAACAAGTCGACTATCATCACTATTTGGTAAAGAGAGGTGACGTCATCGGCTTTAGACCCCTATTCAAATACACGTGGGGTTTATTTGTTACAATTGTCAAGACCAAGCTCGAATTTCTTTTTTATTAGACCTATGTGGTTGTTTTAACTGCTACCCTACTTAATTTAATTGCAAATCCAACAACATGGCTATCTCAACTCAAAACTAATGTTAAGGTGGGAGTGTCCCTTTAATGTGCCGTACGCCAGGGTAAATACGGTCAAAGAGGGACTGTTCGCCAGACTGCCCAGGCAACTTAACCGCTTTATAGGAACGTGTCCTAATGCTGATCTCTTTGCCGATACGTACCTGATCAGTTCCGCACCAAAGCGAGTCTGTACGTCGCGTCGTTGTAACTGATTGCGTGCTGCATGTTTCGTTCATGTCATATTTTATGTTTAGGGTGTATTTCGCATATTTTAACATGTATTTGCCTAATGTCTTGTAGCTTTAGGTAATTTTACATTTTGACTTCGTCCATCATTGGGGTATCCCGTCGACGATTTGTGCAAATAAATAAATAAACAAACAAATATGCCAAATACCGAAGCCGGCTGCGTCAAACATTCGTTGGAGTTAAAATAGCAAGATTACCCCTTCGGAACAAAAGTGGCAACGGTTAAAGGTACTGATCCAGCTCTTCGAACATACATTAGAGTCCCTCGCGACACTGAATCCTGATCAAACGTATGCGACGAAAAAGGCTCCATAAAATAACATATAAAGCATGTGTGTCGTATATCTAACGCCTTTCATCTGGCCATGATAATATCCATTTTCAGCCAGTCAGCAGCGTGGTATGTGGACAGTGAACACTGACAGCAGCCAGTCAGCAGCGTGGTATGTGAACAGTGAACACTGCCAGCAGCCAGTCAGCAGCGTGGTATGTGGACAGTGAACACTGACAGCAGCCAGTCAGCAGCGTGGTATGTGGACAGTGAACACTGACAGCAGCCAGTCAGCAGCGTGGTATGTGAACAGTGAACACTGGCAGCAGCCAGTCAGCAGCGTGGTATGTGGACAGTGAACACTGCCAGCAGCCAGTCAGCAGCGTGGTATGTGGACAGTGAACACTGACAGCAGCCAGTCAGCAGCGTGGTATGTGGACAGTGAACACTGACAGCAGCCAATCAGCAGCGTCGTATGTGAACAGTGAACACTGACAGCAGCCAGTCAGCAGCGTGGTATGTGGACAGTGAACACTGCCAGCAGCCAGTCAGCAGCGTGGTATGTGGACAGTGAACACTGACAGCAGCCAGTCAGCAGCGTGGAATGTGAACAGTGAATACTGACAGCAGCCAGTCAGCAGCGTGGTATGTGGACAGTGAACACTGACAGCAGCCAGTCAGCAGCGTGGTATGTGAACAGTGAACACTGACAGCAGCCAGTCAGCAGCGTGGTATGTGGACAGTGAACACTGCCAGCAGCCAGTCAGCAGCGTGGTATGTGGACAGTGAACACTGACAGCAGCCAGTCAGCAGCGTGGAATGTGGACAGTGAACACTGACAGCAGCCAGTCAGCAGCGTGGTATGTGAACAGTGAACACTGACAGCAGCCAGTCAGCAGCGTGGTATGTGAACAGTGAACACTGACAGCAGCCAGTCAGCAGCGTGGTATGTGAACAGTGAACACTGACAGCAGCCAGTCAGCAGCGTGGTATGTGAACAGTGAACACTGACAGCAGCCAGTCAGCAGCGTGGTATGTGAACAGTAAACACTGCCAGCAGCCAGTCAGCAGCGTGGTATGTGGACAGTGAACACTGACAGCAGCCAGTCAGCAGCGTGGTATGTGAACAGTGAACACTGACAGCAGCCAGTCAGCAGCGTGGTATGTGAACAGTGAACACTGACAGCAGCCAGTCAGCAGCGTGGTATGTGGACAGTGAACACTGCCAGCAGCCAGTCAGCAGCGTGGAATGTGAACAGTGAACACTGACAGCAGCCAGTCAGCAGCGTGGTATGTGAACAGTGAACACTGACAGCAGCCAGTCAGCAGCGTGGTATGTGAACAGTGAACACTGCCAGCAGCCAGTCAGCAGCGTGGTATGTGGACAGTGAACACTGACAGCAGCCAGTCAGCAGCGTGGTATGTGGACAGTGAACACTGACAGCAGCCAGTCAGCAGCGTGGTATGTGGACAGTGAACACTGACAGCAGCCAGTCAGCAGCGTAGTATGTGGACAGTGAACACTGACAGCAGCCAGTCAGCAGCGTAGTATGTGAACAGTGAACACTGACAGCAGCCAGTCAGCAGCGTAGTATGTGAACAGTGAACACTGACAGCAGCCAGTCAGCAGCGTAGTATGTGAACAGTGAACACTGACATTGGGCATACCATGACACTCCAACCAACTGAGCCAACTGGGTAACTACTGGACATCAGACTGTTGCAAAATGGACGAAGTTACTCACCCAAAGTTCTACCACTTGGATTCTTGATCCATTACTCTTCCTGATTTCAAAACAGTGTTTGTGTCAGCTCTCGTTAAAAATCAAAACCCTTATTTGTTTGGCATTGGAAGCAGAGTGCCCTTCCCTCTGTTGTATTCTGGTATCCGGGTAGCCCCCCCAAAACGCACCGAGTTTCGAGGCTTACCAATTTGTTTTATTAATATATATGAAGTTGACACTTGGTACGCATACAAAACAATGAATTATGCGTTAAGTAAAAACAGCTTCATTTCAATCGGATATTTGGTTTCGATGTTATAAGACATTATCTAAACCCTTTAAAAAAAACGTGTTTTGGACGTTTTTTTTAATATTTCCCGCGTGAAACATCGGACCACCTTCAGCCCGGACCACCGTCAACAAACGCGACTTCCACTGTCCGATACTGGCGCGGATGAGCTCCACCTCCACTCCACATCCGCGCCATTATCGGACAGTGGAAGTCGCGTTTGTTGGCGGTGGTCCGGGCTGAAAGTGGTCCGATCGTTCACGAGTGGAAATACAAACGTCAAAAACCCGTTTTGTAAGGGTTTTTGTCTTATAACATCGAAACTAAATATCCGATTGATATGAAATGATTTTGCTTAACGCAGAATGAATTGTTTTGTATGCGTTCCAAGTGTCAACTTCATATTTATTACCAACACAAATTGGTAAGCCTCGAAACTCTGCGCGTTTTTTTTTTTTGGGGGGGGGGGGGGTACCCGGATAACAGAATACAACAGAGGGAAGGGCACTCAGTTTCCAATGCCAAACAAATAAGGGTTTTGATTTTTAACAATGGAGAGAAACAAAAACTGTTTTTGAAATCAGGAAGAGCAATGGATCAATAATCCAAGTGAACTTTGGTGAGTAGAACTTTGGGTGAGTAACTTCGTCCATTTTGCAACAGTCTACTGGACATACCAGGTATGACAAAATGCAAGGAGATAATCCATCTCCGTCGGCTTCGGAGCCGGTAGGACCTCAGCTGCCCAAGTTTTCTGCATGTGACGCTGCATTGATCAGACGTGTAGCAGCAGCGGCGGCCGTGACGCTGAATTGATCAGACGTGTAGCAGCAGCGGCGGCCGTGACGCTGAATTGATCAGACGTGTAGCAGCAGCGGCGGCCGTGACGCTGCATTGATCAGACGTGTAGCAGCAGCGGCGGCCGTGACGCTGAATTGATCAGACGTGTAGCAGCAGCGGCGGCCGTGACGCTGCATTGATCAGACGTGTAGCAGCAGCGGCGGCCGTGACGCTGAATTGATCAGACGTGTAGCAGCAGCGGCGGCCGTGACGCTGCATTGATCAGACGTGTAGCAGCAGCGGCGGCCGTGACGCTGCATTGATCAGACGTGTAGCAGCAGCGGCGGCCGTGACGCTGAATTGATCAGACGTGTAGCAGCAGCGGGCGGCCGTGACGCTGAATTGATCAGACGTGTAGCAGCAGCGGCGGCCGTGACGCTGCATTGATCAGACGTGTAGCAGCAGCGGCGGCCGTGACGCTGAATTGATCAGACGTGTAGCAGCAGCGGCGGCCGTGACGCTGAATTGATCAGACGTGTAGCAGCAGCGGCGGCCGTGACGCTGCATTGATCAGACGTGTAGCAGCAGCGGCGGCCGTGACGCTGAATTGATCAGACGTGTAGCAGCAGCGGCGGCCGTGACGCTGCATTGATCAGACGTGTAGCAGCAGCGGCGGCCGTGACGCTGCATTGATCAGACGTGTAGCAGCAGCGGCGGCCGTTACGCTGAATTGATCAGACGTGTAGCAGCAGCGGCGGCCGTGACGCTGAATTGATCAGACGTGTAGCAGCAGCGGCGGCCGTGACGCTGCATTGATCAGACGTGTAGCAGCAGCGGCGGCCGTGACGCTGAATTGATCAGACGTGTAGCAGCAGCGGCGGCCGTGACGCTGCATTGATCAGACGTGTAGCAGCAGCGGCGGCCGACGGCCGTGCTGCTGATCAGACGTGTAGCAGCAGCTCTCTCGCTCTCTTGATCAGACGTGTAGCAGCAGCGGCGGCCGACGGCCGTGCTCTCGCTATGGGGCCAATCTGGCCAGTGGCTGTGTCAGCCGCGACAACAGCGGCGCGATATTGGACACTGTGTGTCCGGCGGCCGAGTCAGCGGTCAATATCAGGCGGGATTGGATCCGGCCAACAGACGTAGTGTAAGACACCGACCGATGTATTCAGAAACAGCCTGAGCAGCGAGCAAGGAAAGCTGCCGTTTGGCGGAGACAGGGTCCGATGATCTTCCTGGGATCCTCTAATCTGTCCGCTTATTTAC
>JAXIVJ010003072.1:0-5000 GCA_036785665.1 Chirona hameri
CTCTCGCTCTCTCGCTCTCTCGCTCTCTCGCTCTCTCGCTCTCTCGCCTCGCTCTCATCGCTCTCTCGCTCTCTCGCTCTCTCTGCTCTCTCGCTCTCTCGCTCTCTCGCTCTCTCGCTCTCGCTCTCGCTCTCTCTCGCTCTCTCGCTCTCTCGCTCTCTCTCGCTCTCTCGCTCTCTCGCTCTCTCGCTCTCTCGCTCTCTCTCTCGCTCTCTCGCTCTCTCGCTCTCTCGCTCTCTCGCTCTCTCGCTCTCTCGCTCTCTCGCTCTCTCGCTCTCTCGCTCTCTCGCTCTCTCGCTCTCTCGCTCTCTCGCTCTCTCGCTCTCGCTCTCTCGCTCTCTCGCTCTCTCGCTCTCTCGCTCTCTCGCTCTCCTCGCTCTCTCGCTCTCTCGCTCTCTCGCTCTCTCGCTCTCTCGCTCTCTCGCTCTCTCGCTCTCTCGCTCTCTCGCTCTCTCGCTCTCCTCGCTCTCTCGCTCTCTCGCTCTCTCGCTCTCTCGCTCTCTCGCTCTCTCGCTCTCTCGCTCTCTCGCTCTCTCGCTCTCTCGCTCTCTCGCTCTCTCGCTCTCTCGCTCTCTCGCTCTCTCGCTCTCTCGCTCTCTCTCGCTCTCTCGCTCTCTCGCTCTCTCGCTCTCTCGCTCTGCCTCTCGCTCTCTCGCTCTCTCGCTCTCTCGCTCTCGCTCTCTCGCTCTCTCGCTCTCTCGCTCTCTCGCTCTCTCGCTCTCTCGCTCTCTCGCTCTCTCGCTCTCTCGCTCTCTCGCTCTCTCGCTCTCTCGCTCTCTCGCTCTCTCGCTCTCTCGCTCGTCTCGCTCTCTCGCTCTCTCGCTCTCTCGCTCTCTCGCTCTCTCGCTCTCTCGCTCTCTCGCTCTCTCGCTCTCTCGCTCTCTCGCTCTCTCGCTCTCTCGCTCTCTCGCTCTCTCGCTCTCTCGCTCTCTCGCTCTCTCGCTCTCTCGCTCTCTCGCTCTCTCGCTCTCTCGCTCTCTCGCTCTCTCGCTCTCTCGCTCTCTCGCTCTCTCGCTCTCTCGCTCTCTCGCTCTCTCGCTCTCGTCTCCGCTCTCTCGCTCTCGCTCGCTCTCTCGCTCTCTCGCTCTCTCGCTCTCTCGCTCTCTCGCTCTCTCGCTCTCATCGCTCTCGCTCTCTCGCTCTCTCGCTCTCTCGCTCTCTCGCTCTCTCGCTCTCTCGCTCTCTCGCTCTCTCGCTCTCTCGCTCTCTCGCTCTCTCGCTCTCTCGCTCTCTCGCTCTCGCTCTCTCGCTCTCTCGCTCTCTCGCTCTCTCGCTCTCTCGCTCTCTCGCTCTCTCGCTCTCTCGCTCTCTCGCTCTCTCGCTCTCTCGCTCTCTCGCTCTCTCGCTCTCTCGCTCTCTCGCTCTCTCGCTCTCTCGCTCTCTCGCTCTCTCGCTCTCTCGCTCTCTCGCTCTCTCGCTCTCTCGCTCTCTCGCTCTCATCGCTCTCTCGCTCTCTCGCTCTCTCGCTCTCTCGCTCTCTCGCTCTCTCGCTCTCTCGCTCTCTCGCTCTCTCGCTCTCTCTCTCTCGCTCTCGCTCTCGCTCTCCTCTCCCTCTCCCTCTCCCTCTCCCTCTCCCTCTCCCTCTCCCTCTCGCTCTCGCTCTCGCTCTCGCTCTCGCTCTCGCTCTCGCTCTCAGCTCTTCGCTCTCGCTCTCGCTCTCGCTCTCGCTCTCGCTCTCGCTCTCGCTCTCGCTCTCGCTCTCTCTCTCTCTCCTCTCTCTCTCTCTCTCTCTTCTCTCTCTCGTCTCTCTCTCTCTTCTCTCTCTCTCTCTCTCTCTCTCTCTCTCTCTCTCTCTCTCTGTCACAGTTGGTGACACGGGGCTGATGGAAGTCCAGCATTCATTTGGGCAGTGCGTGCCGTTCTCGCAGCACGTGTCAAAGGTCAGCCGACCTAGCGTGGATGTATCTAACGTGTATCTAACAGGGGCGGCAGGCTACACGTGCGAGAGCTCGACCGAGAACCCACGTGCGAGAGCTCGACCGAGCATGATACACGATCCAGCAAACCCACCCACGACCCGGGCCCAACCCGGCCCAACCCGCACAGCCCGGCACAACCCGGCACACCCCGGCACTTCTCCAGCAAACCACCACGACCCGGCCCAACCCGGCCCAACCCGGCCCAACCCGGCACACTCCAGCACTTATCCAGCAACACACCACGACCCGGCCCAACCCGGGCCCAACCCGGGCCCAACCCGGGCCCAACCCGGCCCAACCCGGCACACCCCGGCACTTCTCCACTAACCCGCTCCAGATGCATATGCTTCAGCCACCCCGAATCAAACGGTGATGTTATGGCCGATCATTACGAACACGACGCGGAAGTGAACTGGCTCCGCGATGGCCCAGGGCGCGGTGAGATGTGAGATGCAGAGTAGAGCGCGCGCGCTGTACTCTGCCCTGCACGCCCGGGGCCATGTAACACGGTCACGCCCACGCTCAACGACAAACATGGCCTGATCAGAGACCAGACCGGTGTGTGGTGAGCACTCCACCCTAATCCGTCCTAACTGCGGCAGATGCTGCATCAGGATCGAGTGTGGGGAAAATCCTGCGTACTGTGCCACAGGCAGTGGCGTAGCCAGAATTCACTTCAGGGGGTGCAATTTTTGCTCAGGGGGGGGGGCATAAGGTACCTCCACCAAAAAACTCACCGGATTTGACCCACTATATCCTTAGGTGCATATTTTCAAAAAAAAATCCTTTTAAAAAATATAAAAAATCATTCATTTTTTCGACCAAACGGTACGGACCTTCAGGGGGGGGGCAATTGCCCCCCCCCCCCCCTGGCTACGCTCCTGGAGAGGGCCCATGCAAGGTCTGAGAGGGGCCCATTCCAAGCCTGAGAGTGGACCTCGAAAGGGTTCTTCTTCCTTATCATAGGGCTCTCTAACAGACTAGGAGGGTCCTTGTATTGTGAGAGGGCTTTGGATCCGCTTCTCTCATGGTATTTTACAACAACATAAAATGACGGCCGCCAGGCCGTATGGTTGCAGCCCGGCATAGGGGCCGGCAAAATCTCCCGGGTGCAGGAGCACCAGTTGCACCCCCTGGCTACGCCTCTGGCTACAGATACTGTAATTGCCACTTACCTGGCTCTCAAAGCCCACAGTCTACGCAAATCTTGATTTAAAAACTCACGCTCGCCTTGTCCCGCTTGCCAGCCACCGCAAAACCTGTAGTCTGAGGCCCCACGGGCTCAAAAATGAAGTTCTGCAGAGTTAATACGATTGAGCCAAGCATACCTACAGCAGACACGAGTTGTAGCATTGCTTGCACAGATTCTCCGTAACACCACGATCTAGTTCTCCTACTACATCCGAAAGCGGCGATTTAACGGAGAGTAGGTACATCGCTAATGCCGGCTTTCGGGAGCTCCGCGCGCGATGCGAGCGATAGCGGTGGTGTGATGCTGTGATAATTGTCCCACTGTCCAGTGTTGTCACGTGATACTGGGATCAGCCGCCCGAGCTCCCGTGGCACGTTAATTATGTCAGGCATGTACATACTCATGTCACAGAAGTCTGGGGCCTGCTGCAGTGGCACGGCAGACCTGCTGCCGTGGCACGGTGGACGGTGGACCCGCTGCCGTACAGCACATGTCGCAGTAGCAGTAAGAGCTGATGTCTTGGCACGGAAGCCGTGATACCCGCTGCCGTAGCACGTGTCACAGTAGCAGTAAGAACCTGCTGCCGTGGCACGGAAGCTGTGAGGCTGCTGCTGTGGCACGGTGGACCCGCTGCCGTAGCACATGTCGCAGTAGCAGTAAGAGCTGCTGACGTGGCACGGAAGCTGTGAGGCCTGCTGCTGTGGCACGGTGGACTCGCTGCAGTAGCACATGTCGCAGTAGCAGTAAGAGCTGCTGCTGTGGGTACGGGAAGCTGTGAGGCCTGCTGCTGTGGCACGGTGGACCCCGCTGCAGTAGCACATGTCGCAGTAGCAGTAAGAGCTGATGTCTTGGCACGGAAGCCGTGAAACCCGCTGCCGTAGCACATGTCACAGTAGCAGTAAGAGCTGCTGCTGTGGCACGGAAGCTGTGAGGCCTGCTGTTGTGGCACGGTGGACCCCGCTGCCGTAGCACGTGTCACAGTAGCAGTAAGAGCTGCTGCCGTGGCACGGAAGCTGTGAGGCCTGCTGTTGTGAGATCTGCCGTGGCTGCGTTAGCCCGCGTTCATACCGTGTGGAGCCGCGAACAATGAGTGAAAAGCTCCCAGCTATATAGCTCTGCGGCTCTGCCACAGATAGTGACAATGGTCTTTTGAGCGGTACCGATACGGAGGCTTCTGGCTTTGTCGGATATATGATTTAGATCCGGGTCCACCAGACCCGAAACTGCACTCATTTCGCTTTTCCTGTCGAGATTTAACCGGAAAAACAGCCCGAGCGCAGTGGGCATCTAAAGCCTAGTATAGCTAACACTGATCTTTCACAGCGGTTTGTTGCACAAAGTTCTGGCACAAGGCCGGTTCCATAGCGAGTCAGCCACCCCGTGGGGCTGCTTCGCTCAGTGAAACCACGATCATGTAACACAGTGGAAACTGACAGGGACCGTCCTCAGGCGGATGCACCCACCCCCACACAGCCCCGCGCGACAGCTGCGATTGGCGGGCACTTTCACTGGGCCGGCAGCGGCGAGACGTGACGTGTGACGTGACGTGACGTGACGTGTGACGTGTGACGTGATGGGGAGCTTCCGTCACGGATCACTGGTCACGCCTGGGTGGCACCCCGGAGAAACCGTCCCCCACACGCGGCTTTTTAGGAATGTGAACCACGAGCGAACGGTGGCGGTAAGTTATGACATTCTTTGGAATGCTCGTGATTGCATGGCCATTCCCCGTGATAGGGCAGCCAGAAGCTGTGACTGTGGCGAGATTCCAACCGGGAGCTATGCGGAGATTTCGGCGGTTTTAATTGGTATTACGTCATCGCCTACGCCTCTACCTGCGCACTCGCCACCACACCCACCAACCCGCACCTAGCCTACTGAAGCACATC